>VWZW01002568.1:1410773-1505058 GCA_013397115.1 Edolisoma coerulescens
ATATATACAAATAAAAAAAAAAAAAAAAAAAAAAAAGTCCTCCTCCATTATAAGAATCATTAAGGGTGTCAGAACAAGCAAAACCAGAATAAGTGTGATTTCAGAAGAAAATAGCCTTCTTTTCCCTCGGAGCATACATAAAAAACAAGGAATTCTCCATCCAGACTTAGTCCCTTTTCTTCTGCTCTTTGAGGTAGTTCACCATGGACTTGGGAAAACACATTCNTGGACTGGGGAAGTCCATGGACTTGGGAAAACACATTCCCAGAGTTCCAAATATTCTTTCACTGATGAGAATGTCCAAGCACACACTGCTTTGCTTACTCACAGTGCTGCCACTAAAGATCTGGAAGATTAACCCAATTCCGAAGCTGAAGACTGCCTATTACAAATCCCTCTCAAAGGCTACAAGAGATATTTGAGACAAAATTTTGTTAGTGGGAAGAGCAGCAAGACTTAAACGAACAAAGCCAGACAGTAATTCCACCTTTAATTCAACTACTACTTATAAATCTCCTCTGATTAAAGATAATTCCAGCATTTTAAAGATCAAAGTCTTGCTGGCTGCTTGATTGCTTTTTAAATTCTGATTTTATATTCTACTAAACTATACACCATGAAAAAATTAAAGGAGAAATCACATGTACCACACTGAGAAATCCGATTTCATTTAATGGTTGGGGATGAGAATTGCCTTTAGATTTCTTCTCTTATAAAGATCTGTCACATGTCACCAATGACAGAAAACATAGTTTTCAATCAAGGATTTGCATAATAAAAATTTTTGAGGGAGTCATACTGTGAGGGGTGCTTTGTATAATTTGAGATAATTTAAAGAGGCACTTACAAGCCCCTGAAAATGAGGACCTATTGAGATGTCACATCAGAAAACCTCACCTATATTTGAAAATTTCATCTGTGTCTATTTTGAGGGGAGTTTTTTGGAAAAAAATAAACTAATTCCAGAACTTTGCCATACCATTTTCACTACCCTGCTGTACAATGCTCTGAATATTTTCAAGCTTTCCCCTTTTTCTTTACCGCAAAAGTTTTAGGAAGTTTATATAAATTAATAAAATCCTAGGCTCTATGAAGCCAATCTTGCTTTGAACACGCTTTTATTGATCTTTCAGGTAAATCTACTGTGAATGTTATGAGCCAAACCCAGATCACCAGCTTCAAACAGAATTGGTGGTACCTGTAGAGAGTTTTCCCTGGCAGACAAGCTTTCACTAAAGCCAGCAGAGCAGAGGTGAGGATAAAAAACTTGCTTAATTAACATTTCAGATGTATTGCAGGTTGAGTGATTTAAGGTAGCTTAAACTATCCCAGTTGTGTTGTGGAGGATGTCATTTTTATAGGATGGAGAATGCAGTCATACACTAATAATCAGGTATGTTAAAATGAGAAGGATTTCACTCTCCTATGCTTCTTTTGTTTTTGTTTGCCTCATTAGGAGGCTACAGCTTCTTTTCCCCAGGTTCCAGAGGCTGGAATAGTTGGGAAGTTTTAGAAGATTTTTATAATTTGCTAGGACTGTTTTTCATTATTGTGAGAGAGCAAAAGAAGACTCCTGTCTGCTGTTTTGTGTAACACTGTTGCAATCACAGAATTAAGGTTGGAAAAGCCCTCTAAGACCCTTGAGTCCAACTGGTCCCCCAGCACAGACAAGTCCAACACTAAACCATGTCCCCAAGTGTCACATCTGCACTTTTTTTGAACACTGGTCCCTAAAGTCTTCATCCAAAATCCTCTGAAGTCAACTGAAAGCATTGTTCTGACAGCCTTTTAAATCTTGGAAGGACAAACCAGAAAATCAAGTTCTTCAGTGATTCCTTATTTCCTTTTTTTTCTTTTTTGTTTTTCTTTCTCTTTTCTTTTTCTTTCCTCTTTGGTTTGTGTTGTTTTGGTTTTTTTTTTTTTTTGCTAAATGGCAAAGGGGATTCAAAGGGACAGATTCAGAACCAGCACCCACAGTGAGGATGACAGTTCTTGAATGAGACTACTAAAAGCTGATTATTTGATGTACAGCTGAGTCATCTACAAGTACTGTCTTCTGCCACTCAGAGTATTAAGAGAAGGACTTTTAGTGTGTTAATATGAAAAGCAAATCAATCTTGTTTTGTATTTTATGAGCATGTATTTGTGACAGGGCCCACAGTATCTCAGCATTCTCCCTGTAAAATATATTACAGTAATCAAGTCCAAATAGACTTCATGGAAAGGGGTTTTTTTTCACAGTTCTGGGCTCAAAACTCCAGAAAATGAAAGGCTTAGTTAGAATGTCAACAGCTGACAGAGATTTGTGGGCTATCACAATATCACTGGAATTCATGGAGGTTCACCTGAATGCTCAGCAAATTTTCCAAATCCAATTAACCAAAGGCACCATTTCCTATGTAATAAAAATGATGAGTGTCCTAACAACTCTTTCACAGCTTGAACTATCACTTAAACTAAGGATGAGTGAGCCAGCTTGGCTATAAAGAAAAATAAATGGCCGTGCTTGCCATTTCCACTGTACTCGCTTCATCCCATGCTGGAAGCGTAGTTGAGCAATTTCTATTATTGTTCAACAATTGCATTGGAGCAATTGGTACCTGAAATTTATGTTCATAGTGACAGAGGAATATGAAACATCCATAGTGTAAATGAGAACTAAAATAGTCTGAAACAAACACAGGTCTGAAGAGGTGCAATTATTTGTTTAACAATCTGAGATGTGTGTAGTTACAAAAAGTGTAATTTATTTCTTTGTAGGGTGTGTGTGTGCGCGCGTGTAAATCTACTTATTATTACCCAGTACCAACAATGGTCATTCAACAGCAAATTTTCACTATAGTAGGAGAGGAGACAGTTTTTTAATTCAAGTTATTGCAACATAAAAGGGCCAGAAGTTGAGAGGAGAAGGAATGGCAAAGAAGCATGAGGTTGTCTGCAAAAAAAAGGGATTCTACATTGTTTTTCTAGTCTAATTTTAGAGTGAACTGGAAAGCACTGAATAAGCAAAAAGACCAGAGTAAAGCAAGAGAAGGATGGAAGATGGGATGAGCACCCAGCAAAGAAGAAAGATTTAAAAGGGACATTGCCTGCTACCTGCATGTGAAGCTAGAAGAGAGGTTCCATCTCTCCAGAGGGAAAAGCAGACACAAAAGTCAAGGGAAACTCTTTTATTTTGTTTAGAAATAACACTGATGCTTCTAAAGCGCACGCATTATGTCCTTCCTCTACCACAACAGCAAGGTAGGTAATGCACTCCATGACAAACTTACTGAGTTTCTCAAGGAATATTTCAGAGCAGAAGATTTCCTGTAAAGCAGGAAAAATAAATTGTCCTGTGTATCTCAGGAAATCCTTGAAATAAAGTGTGGGGAGACCTAGAAATAAAAAGCTGCCTCTTTAGTTTGAGGCAACAAACAACCAGGACTCCTGAAACACTGCCTCTCATTGTGTGACAGGAACCTTGACAGCAAAAATGAGGTTTCTACATAAGTTCTGAGGGGGAAGTTAAATGACAGGAAAAGACTGGTTTTGTAAAGTCTGACACTCTTGATTCTGAGTGCTGGTAATTATGACAAAGATGCAGAGAAATAAAATGATGTTCCTGCAGCAAACTCAGCTGTGAACTGTCAGCTGTGCACCAGTAATGAGAAAGATGTGTTTTAACACTGCTTTGTCTGTGTGTGATGTGGGGAAGAGTGAGGATCCAACATTTTTAATGTTGTTTCCCATGGTGGTATTCCTCAGTGACAATGTCAAGGAGCCAGTGAACAACAGGAATCATCTTGGATTCACCTGTACATTAAAGAATAGGAATGTACTTGGGGAGTGACGGGTATAACCCAGATTAAATCTGGGAAATGTTGCAGCTGAAAGCTAAGATAGTGTATCAGATGCAGATTTCATAAAGATATCAGTCTTCCTTTGAATTAACAATATCCTGTTTTAGAGAAAAAATCAGTGGCAATCAAATTTGTAATAGAAGTATGACTGATAACACTGATTTAGAGGGTGACAATGGTGTTAATGTGATCAAGGAAGTATCAGTCACACAGAAAATAAAACATCTAAGTTAAAAATGCTCAACAAACTAAACAAAACTAACCCAAGAGAGGTTGTGGATTCCCCATCCCTGGAAGTGCTCAAGACTAGGCTGGATGTGTCTTGGAGCAAGCTGGTCTAGTGGAAGGTGTCCCTGCCCATGGGAGGGGATGAGATGATCTTAAAGGTTCCTTCCAACCCCAGCCATTCTGTGTTTCTATGGCTCTATGAAACAAAACATTATGAAACAGAACAGAACAGAATAGAACAAAACAAATAAAATGGAAATAACCAAAAAGAAACTAACATTCTCGAGACAGAGGAACCAAACAGAATGAATGGGAAAAAAATCAGTTTCCCAAGTAAGCACTGGTTTTATTAAGTATGAAAAGCCACAGGCTGTTGTAAAAAAGGTTCCTCTTTTCTATAAGAGCCATGGGGTAAAAGGCCACAGGTTCAGAATGTTTCCCTTGCAGAAATCACTAGCAGGATCAGGGCCCAGTCTCATAAGCTTCAGAAAAATATCTAGTTCTATGGAGACACTGCAAATGTGACAAAAGAAAGGATCTCTTGATGCCACTTTTAACAGTAAATGACACTATTATACTTCAAGGTAGACATGAGGCCCCAAGTCAACCTTATTTCAGAGATGAATTACTAAGAAGAGTGCTACAAACCTGTCTTCCTCTAAACAGAAATTAAGGTGACAGGATACTCGTGGGACAGAGGCAAGTTGAAAGGAACTGTGTTGCAACACTAAAGTTAAAGCTGACTCTTTTAATTTCACATTTTTGCCTTACAAAGAAAAAGAAGGAAAAAAGCCAAAACAAAAAAACCCTGAAATGTTGAACTGAGTCTGTTTAAATAAGTATGTACTTGAAAACCCCCCTCCAAACCAGACTAGTGAAAAAACATGATATACTGGAAAAGGAGGTTTAATCATTAGTCCATGCTCTAAGCGGCTTGTCAACATCTCAGGAGAAAAAGATATAAGGCCCCAAATTCACATATTCAGGAGAGAACCTTTTGAAAAGCAGCCATTTGAAACTGCCAACAAACTGAAGACAAAAATGAGATTTGATAGAGGT
Organism: Edolisoma coerulescens; assembly: GCA_013397115.1. Taxonomy (NCBI): domain Eukaryota; kingdom Metazoa; phylum Chordata; class Aves; order Passeriformes; family Campephagidae; genus Edolisoma; species Edolisoma coerulescens. The sequence goes on from VWZW01002568.1 coordinate 1,415,903, forward strand.
GACAGAGCCTACAGCATCAGATTAGCTCTTTGTTTGTCACAGTGAGCAAAGGATGCAGGGTTCAGTCTGACAGACTCACTTGTGACCTTTATTCTGCCAAGCCAAATGAGAGGGAGGACAGTGAATGCCATTTTGCATCCTGGAACCTGAGAAGCTTGAGAAGCTTGTAAACAGTGATTTGAATAGAAAATGAAAAATCTGAGCACTGAGACTTCATACTGAGCTGTCACTTCTCCACTTCACCATTTGCCATGTGTTGTGTTTAGACAGAGGTTCAGTTGTCAGCTCACGGAGAAACGTTCAGACAACAAAAAGCCCAGCACGTCTGGATGACTCTTCAGGAGGATCTTGTAGCTGGATAACACTAAGGATAGGAATCCTCAGTTCTCTTCCCTCCTCACTCTTTCCCTCCTACTCTCTGAAACTCCAGTGGAAAGTGTGTTGTCGAAAATTACACCTCTTGGTACATGCAGGACTGTCCTGGCAAGGGGCGAGAGACAATACTGGGAAGGTGGAAAAGTCCTGTTTCATGATGGATAGCAAGTTGTGGATGCCCAGTCCCTGAAGGTGTTCAAGGCCAGGCTGGATGTGGTTCTGAGCAACCTGGTTTAGCAGAAGTTGTCCCTGCCCATGGTGGAGGGGTTGGAAATAGATGATCCTGAAGGTCCCTTCCAACCCAACCCAATCTATTATTCTATGGTGCCCTGTTGTTTGTGCCAGTAATGGTGCCTGATGCTGATCCACACAGTAATTCCAATGACACAATCACATTATTTTGGAAACCTCACTCTCCTTCTTCTCCACAAGTCACACCAATGAGAAGAAATAGAGAGATTAAGGGACAAAATAAGTATGACTAAAAGGAGAAGCAATTCCAAGATGCAGAACATTTCTGCTCAGTTAATTCTTTTTTCTTGTATCTCAAAATACTTACGTCCTTCCCATGTTCTCTTATTCCATTTTTTTTTAATGTATAATATTTATTACTTCAGTCATTTCTGTTCTGATATTTCCTTTCTTGCTTGTTCCTTCCTCTCAGTGAGGACAGACCAAGCCAGTCTCAAGCAAGACCTTGTCCTTGGAGTAGCCTCTGAAGTGTTCCTCTGTCTCTTACACAGGGACATATGTTTTTCCATTTGATTCCAAATGATTTAGACAAATCTCAAGTTTCTCACATCTTCACCAAAAACTTACAGGCCCAATATGCTTTGCTTTAGATGTTTCTTTTCTTTGTACTGTTAAGAAAAGAAAACTGAAGCTTTTTGATATCAATCAGATGCAAATTCTGTCAACTCACTGAAAATATTTTGAGCATATTTATTTATATGTAGACACTACTAAGATTTTCAAATGTTTTATGGCCAGTCTGTCTTTGTTCTTATTTAAGATATGAAAACCATATTATTTAAACTTCCTCCAGTGGATATGTCTATTTTCACTGAATTATATGAGTTTTATGGCAGATGTGAGCATGGAAAAAGCTCAGTTGCATTTGTCTGCACTATAATAAACAATTCAATGCAGATTTAACTGAGCTAATGATGTCTACTGGGATGGAGAGTGATAATATGGGGTCCAGTTCTGGGCCTGTCACTTCAACAAAGACATTGAGGTGCTGTAGTGTGTCGAGAGAAGGGAATGGATCTGGGGAAGGGGCTGGAGTACCAGGAGCTGCTGAGGGAGCTGGGAAAGGGGCTCAGCCTGGAGAAAAGGAGGCTCAGGGGGGACCTTCTGGCTCTGCACAACTCCGTGACAGGACGGGGCACCCTGGTGGGGGCTGGTCTCTGCTCTCAGGGAACAAGGGACAGGACAAGAGGAAACGGCCTCAAGCTGTGCCAAGAGAGGTTCAAGTTGGACATCAGGAAGAATATCATTATGGAAAGGGTGGTCAGCCATTGCAAGGGGCTGCCCAGGGAGGTGGTGGAGCCCCCATCCCTGGAGGTGTTCAAGAAATGACTGTTGTGGCACTCAGTGCTCTGGGCTGGCTGACATGGCAGTGTTGGGTCAAAGGCTGGACACGATAACCTCAGAAGTCTTTTCTAAAAGTAATGACTCTGTGGTTCTATGAATACTATAATCCTGATATTGCAAGGGAAAGCACAGCCTGAAAAAATCTACCGAGAATTAAAGATTTGGGTGGTTACCCTGTACAACAGGGCTTTGGTGCAACAGTACTGATAACAATATGAAAAATGCTGTGGGAATATGAACTTGGTTTTTGACAACATCATGATGCGCATCTCTGGCAAAGCCTGCCTTACCTCCCTGAAGTCAATCCTTGATTTAAGAATGTCACAGAATTAAATCCTGGATCTGAATATCCTTTAGTTTTTGTTGTTTTGGCCAAATGACAACCACATAAATAGGTCCTCATCTCAAAATCTGTTACCTGTCTAGGTTCAGACCAATAACCCGGGGGCAAAAGGCTTCATCCTATTATTACTGTCTTGATTCATTATTTGACAGAAGTTATGAGATGCTGCCTGGGTGAATATGCACCAGAAAGGCCAATAATGTAACTGAGACATTCCTTTTGATGCCCTCAGTCTGTTTGCATCCTCGTTGTCCTGACACCCTGCAGGGACAAAGAGAAACTTTGTGTGGTGTGCAACACCCTCTCGTCTCCTAGAATTTGCAGCTGGGATCCACTTCACCAAACAATGCACATTTATTGACAGGTAGTCTGACAGCTTTTTTAAGCTGCTTGGCAGCTTGTTTTTAGCAACACATTGTCATGTTCGGTGTTATCACATTTCTTTTACATTTGTGTGATACTAAAAGGCCAAACCTCCGAGGCATCAATATGGGGTGCAAAGCAGGACTAGCTCTAAGACACCCAGGAAAATACACCTTAGGGGTCCATTGATTTTTCTTCTAAAAATTTATATCTACTCACTTTCCAACCCTGTCATTGACAAGCATCTTAACAGTTGTTTCCCAAACAGTTGCTTTAAGTTGGATTTTTTTGTTGTCTCTTTTTACCTTAAGCTTGCAGGTGTCTAAGGGAACTAAACTGAACAGTGTTCACAAAACTCTTCAAACATCTGTGAAATGCAATTCAAATCACTTTCCAGGAAACTTAAGAAAGAGTGAGGCACCTTTCTGGGAATGTGATGTGTTAGTCAAATTCTCCACTGCTCAGGAACATTTCATCACAAGCAGTGGGGAGTCATTGCAGTGCTCAAGTTCAGCACCTGCAGAAGGTTGTAGCTGCAGGTCTTCTCTCCTGGCAGTGAGGGACACAGAGCATGCCAGTGATCCAAATTTAGACACTGCGAGGGGCAGCAAAATATTTTGTGGTGCTTAAACAGGCAAGTAGAACTAATTTTTTTGATTCTTGCTGTTTTTATATCAGGGTCAAGCAATTTGGTAGATAGTGTGGATTAATATCTGGAGTTGGTAAGTTCTTTTTATTTCTTTCCTAAATTAGATGTGCTTGTTTTGGAGAGAGATTTGCATGCCTTTAGAGGTTGTCTTTCAGGGAATAAAATATAAAATATAAGTTCTATCATATATGCCCTCCAAAACAGAGCCTGTAACTTTAAATAAAGCTGTCAGGATTGTGCAGTAAAGAGATATTTCTGCAGGCTGTATTCTGCATGGAATTTCAGAAATTGTACCCTCCAATTACCCCAGCTGTAAGCAGCCAAGACAGTATTTAATAAATCTGGTCCAGTTCAAAAAGCAGAACCAAAAAGCTGCTTGTATCCCCAGCTTATGTGCCTGTCCTTCAGAGTTATATCAGCAGCAATATCTGCTCCCACTACATCTTGTGTCCAGAAGAGGAGAAACAACTGGAAAGTCCCAGCAGCAGCTGGCAAGTAACAATGATTGAATTCCAGATGGATCTAAAAAACTAGTGATACCTCCTGGGAAACTTTGAAAAACATTTTACTTTGCAATGATCCTGTTCACATCACACTCATTTTAAATATTTTTTTTTTTCCTTTGTTCTTGGCACAGAAGGAACAGATGAGCTCCTGAGAAATAATTCCATTTTGAGAGACCAGCCCCCGCTAATAAAGGCAGAGAGAAGAAATAGGACAGGGAGAATTGCCATTCTGTTGTGATTTCAGACATCAGCTGTTCGTTTGCGCTGTTCAGTTGTGCAGTTTCTGTAGCTAATTATTTTTTTAAGGATTTTGCTAGAGCCATAGGATAAGATAGGTTAAAAACAACCTTTGTAGCAACTCACTTGGTCCAGTCCCTCCATCGGAGCAGGGCCAAATTTGATTGCATAGAATCACTGAATCACAGAATGGTTTGGATTGGAAGGGACTTTAAAGGTCATCTCATTCCAACCCCCTGCCACGGACAGGGACAATTTCCACTATGCCAGGTTGATCAAAACCCATTCCAACCTGGCCTGGGACACTTCCAGGCATGGGGCAGCCACAGCTTCTCTGGGCAAGCTGTGCCAGGGCATCACCCAGTCAGCTCAGGTCCTTGGCCAGTGAGGTTTGACATCTTCAAGGATGAAGATTTCTTAATTTCTCTGGGCCCTTGTTCCAATATTTGACCACCTGCATGGCAGAAAAAGTCATGCCCCACCATGGCCCCTCCAGGGAGCCTGGTCAGAATCCAAATGGGACAACACAAAACATAGACTTGAGAAGGCTGCAGTATAGATCCAAATTCCATCCAGGAGGCAGGGTCAGATGCAGGACTGGAGACCAGCAAACCGACAGCTTAGGTCAAACAGGGACTGAAGCACAGGTCTGAGTTTAAATGGGGCTGCTATGTCCAGAGGCAAAGGGGGTGGAGGTCCAGGGGAGGCTGGTCTGGGCCATTAAGACCTATCACTGCCCTCATGACCCTGACACCAAGATCTTTCTGTAAAAAAGGCCCTACAACTAGTGTATTTCCTCATTTCTCCTTTTATTCTCTCCTATCCTCTGAAAAGCAAAGCTTCTTTCTGTCTCAAAGCAAACTTGGCCCTGTGGGTGTTCACAAAGTCTTTACTCACCATGTCATGCAAACTGGAACTCATCCATGACCTAGAAGGATCTTGGAGAAGGGTGGGAAGGATGTTTCCAACCCCACTCATGCATGGTCTCAGACTCCTCTTTCACAGAGTGCTAAACAGATAAAATGCTCCTGACATGTTCAAAATGCTTTCATGAAGAAAGATAACAATTCTGTGTCATGCCTCCATTGCCTGAAGGGCTCCGGGAGTGTTTTTTTCCTGAGTACACCATTAACTGGATATATTTGGGGTTGGCTGGTTTCTGTTTCTCAGCTTTCTTCAGAGACATTCATGATTGTGGTGCTCAGTACTCCAAGGTGGCATGGGCAATTTTTGCTCTTTCACAGTACTGTATTCAGGAAAGAAATTTCCACTGAGGTCTGACAGTCAAAGATCTGGATTTTGTGGATGTAGTAGGTTGCCTTTTACTGCTAAGGTGCAATTAGGGTGCAATTTATCTTCAAATGCACAGTAGGAAAAGGATATCCAATTGATTTCCATGCTTTGCAGCCTCAGGTTTTGGTCACATCTTGGCTTCTCCTTTTCTCTGCCAATGACACACACTTGACAAACCCTGAAATTTAAATTCTTTGACTAACTCAAATCCAGGGTACGATATTGGGTAACACTGAGTGCCCAATGATAGACAGAAGGTCAAAATTTAGTAGGATCCCTTGTGGTTTTATAGTCTATGCAATGAAAGCCATTAACTCATTTTTCAATATTGAAAGATGATGGCCTCTGGCATATTAATCCTTCAAATAACTCTGACTTATAGCCCCTTTGGCTATAAAGCCTCACACTTTTCCTCCAATACCATAGAACTGGAAAATGCACTTAGCCTGAAAGTTTCTAGATTAACTATGAAGAAGAAAAAGACTCTACTTGTAGGACTGCTCATGCTGGAATATTCTGAAATTCTCCTGCCAAGCTTAAATAAAATTTTTGAAAGGGCTAATTTTATTTGAGAAAGCTCATGAGATACAATTATGGAATGTCTGAGAGCTTATCAATGCAAAGCCAGTCAGCCAATTAAAATCTATTTTGGAAGGACCATCTAGTTTTAGAAACAGCTTGTTAATGGCCATTCATAGTTCCAGCGCTGTTTGTACCTTAGTAATTAATATACTAGCCCCAGAAATAGATAGAGAAGACAACACATTTAATAATTAGACAGTTAAACTTGGGTGAGATGCCATGACTCTGTCATCACTCACTGCAAAGCAGGTTTCTTTAAATCACATGCAGGTAGAAGCTGTAAAACAGTGGTTAATTATTCTTAAGGAGGACTGATAACAACTACCTTCCTTTAAGACTTATATTTGACAGCTTTGTGGAAGAAGCGTTAACAGTAGATTTTCTGTCAATTAGAAGAAATTACTGTTCATCTAGTTTGGATAGCATTGAATATCCCTGTGCTTAAACGAACTCCTTATTTAGTAAAATAAAATAAATCTTAAAACCTTCATCTAAATTTGCCTGAGATAGAATATCCATCAAAATTCTTGCTTCAAAGGTTAATTCCTCTCATTATTAAAATACGTCAATCTTTTGCTCAAACTGAATTTGTCCAGCTTAAATTGTATTTTGATTTCTTGCATTCAGACTGATTTGGTGAAGATTCAGGAACTGCTGCATGACAGACAATCATGCCCAGCACATGTCAAGGCCTGTCATAATTATGTCATGTTATACCATAATACAATAGTAATTCTATCTTGTTGTATCATTTCTGAAATTATTAACTGCAGCTCTGACTGAACTATTCTATTTTATTTTTTTGTAAACACGTGTCTTCTGTTTGAGCTGTAAAGAAACGATCTGACACTTTGACATCTTAAATAAGAACAGAAAGCATGTTTACGCCACACTAATTGGAGAAAAAGTCGATCTTGGTATTCAGAGATATGAAACCAGATATTTAAAGTAGCAGCTCCTCTGTTAACTGTGGATATAATTTGGGATTTCCAGTTAAGCAAACAGTACTCTGAAGTTAGTTACAACACTCCTGAGAAGGTGGACTCACACTTTTGATGATTGTATTTTGGAAAGGCTTTGTGTTGTGTTTATATTTTAGGAGTCAGAGTGAAAGAAGAGAATTTATTTTGAGTCAGAGAAAGAGCTGCCGAGCTCTGATGAAATATGCATTACAGTGTATACTTGATATTCACTCCTATTTTTTGCTATTGTTGCTGTCAGCTTTTCCTGGAGCAAGGACACATCTAACAGACCCACAAAACAATAAAATGCTTCAGCAGTCAGAGTGCAGATGCCTTTGAAGAAAAGTCTATGAGTAAGGTCTAAGTAATTTCACAGGACCACCTTCATTTCCCTCTGTTATGACAAATGGACAGGTCACTGCTGGCAGCATGTCAGTGTCCCATGGCCTGGCCCAGTGTCTCCTGTAGGTGCAGAAGAGGAGAGAATAAAGAACTGCTGAATTTTGGATTCTGCATCTCCACGTGAACAAAGATGCCATTAGTAAGATTTTCTCAACAGTTTGTTTCAAGAAAAGCACTAAGAGACAGCAAGCATTTCTAAAGCACATTCACTCCTTGGCTCAAAAAGTCCCACCAACAGATCTGCAATGTGAGCTCTGGAGTCTGACTAATTTGTCAGGGGTGCCTGCAGAAACAGCTCCCCTGGCTGTGTTTGAGGGACTTTGGTCATCAATGGAGAGCTGCTACAGAAACAGAGAACGGTTAATAGGATGATTGTTGGGAGGATAAGTATTTTCATCCTGGCAAACTGAAAAATATTTAGGCTACTGGATGCTCTTAAAATATTTATGTAAATGAAGTTCTTGGAGCTAGATGTTGACTGCACCTGCTTGGTCAATCCTTACTGTAATCTTTCCTAACAGTCCCTATTGTTGGCATAATGTTCACCAGCTAGAGACACCTTACACATCCCACAGAATTTTCAAATTCTACCAAAAATTACACTAACCCACAGAGTAAGAAAGGTGGATCCTGTCCGAGCTAGTGTTGTCTCCTCCATCCCTGCTACACTGATCTCAGTTTCATTTTGCAGTTGTTTGTCCCAAGAAATTCCTCCTGCAATAGAGTTTGATCAAAGAACTGACTTAATTTGTCACCGATGCAAATGGTTTGACCATTGAGAATGAAAACCCTGATTTACTTGTAAAGGTTATCCACCACCTTCTTCTGTCAGTGAAAATACAGTTTGAGGACTTGGTTATGCAGTCTTCTGTAAAACCCTGGCACAGAACACCAAACTCTTTGGATGCCTGTACAGTTGGTGTGCCTGTCTGCTCTGCTGTGAAATGCAGTGGCTTTTTTTCTGACCAAAAAATTACAATCTAAAAGTTCTTCCATCGATATATTGACAAAGTCTGCAAAGTCTGGTAATTCAAATAGTGTCTTTTATTGGGTTTTACAGGCAGCAAAGCTTGACCATGTATGTCCTTCTCTTTCAATGCCTTTCTATTGTTTTCTCCATGGTTTTGGTTCTAACATAAAACTGTAATTTCTTTGAGCCAGAGACTTTTTGCTCAGGTACGTCAAACTTGTTCAATCTTGTGCAAGACTTTAATGAGACCAGAGGTTCTTGTGTCTTTATTTATCACACAATAGACAATAATATCTCATTGCAACAATTATGTTTCCACTCTTTTTTTTTTTACATTTTTTTATTCCTCGCCTGATGTTTGAATGTCCTCCAATAAACCTCTAGGAAAATCTCATTTATAGGCAAAAATTAGAACATTTTGACCACATATTCTGTGACAAAATAAATAAGGACAAGCTGATGGGGCCCAATGCAGCATGTTCCAGTAGAAGGTGTCCCTGCCTGTGGCAGAGGGTTGGAACTAATTAATCTTTAAGGTCCCTTCCAACCCAAACCATTCTAAGAGTATATGAAGTGCTGTTTTCCACTTAATTTTTTAATCTTATTTTTGCAGAAGATGACACCAGGCATGGTCGGGAGCAAAGGTTATATTAAATAAAAATATTAAAGGTTTTAAAGTGCTTCACTTTAAAATTTATTAACCAAATTATTTTTTTTTAATACTCTGGAAGACAAGGATACATCCCAACCCATGGGGGTCTGTCAAACTACCTGAGTGAAAATTCTCTCAGCCATTTCTGTTGGACCAGGTTTTAGAAGGGCATCCAAGTCTGCATAATGAGATGTGGACCGATGGTGTTAGGATGGGGCAGAGGCCTCAGTGCCTGACGCCTTAAAGAGTTTCTTCTGACTTTCCAGTGGCTTCTGTGCTATTCAGGCAGCAAAACCTGAAAGCCTGCTCCTCACAGTCGTACAGAAAACAAGTGAGGCCATTTCTAATTAATTGTATCAGTGCTGAAACTTTTTAAGGAGCATTGAGTGGCCTTGGAACTTAAAAAAAAAAAAAAAAAAGAGGATGTGGGGAGAGCAGAGAGGGGGGTGAAAAAAGCCCTGCTGCCAAATTGTGATTTAAACTGAGATTGGCATCAGCAGACATTTCCACATCAGCCTTTAGCACATCTGGTCCAGACCAAACAAATAGAAGATTTATTCTGTCAGTGAGATCATTTAGCATTCCTTTTTATGCTTCAGAAAGAGCCTGTACCTGTCAGTCACCAAAGCACTAGGCTTTTGGTGGCTGGGCTCTGTTGCTCTTTCTGACTAGCCTTGATCTGAGACTTCTAAGAAGGCTTGTGTTCACCCGCTCCACCTGGGAGACCGGTACCCATGCCAAGTTCATTTCCATAGTCTTATAAAAATCTCCTGGAGGATTTCAAACATCTGCTCATAAGTAAAGAAACATTGTCTTGAGATATAACAATAATATAAAGGGCAACTGAACCTTCCTTGCAAATAAAACTGAGCTAATAAATTATTTTGTTTCAACAGTTTTATGCAATTCAAACAAAAAACTGAATAGAGCTAAACAGGCACACACACACACGAAAAATCAGGTGTGAAGGGGTTTCTTCTAATACCTTCTGATACTTTTTTTATTTCCGTTTGGTCAAGAGGTTTGTTTTGGGTTTTTTGTTTTCTGAGCACTTGATGATAATTATTGAAAGGAAGAGGTGAGGTGAGCAGCTTTAATTAGAAGCAGAGAGCTCAGTGTGGTGCACAGGGGGATGTTCTGAACTGGGGGAGGCAGAGGTGCAGCTGGAGGTGAGTAGGCTGGGGAGTCCTGCAGACAGGATAGGATAACCCAGGATATGAAGGATCTCTGTCCTCTCTCCACCTGGCTGAACACGGTGACTTAAGGGAGAGAGGACAATGGTGGCCAGTCCCTGGCTGGCACAGCAGGAACATCTCTGAGTGTCCCACCTCCCCAGGTGACAGGGACGGGGCTGTGAAAGAGGAAACAAACAACAAACAAGGACAAAGGTTCATTGAATTTGGAGGTGTTACTGAGGTTAATCAGCCTCTACCTTGCTAAGACAATTCATTGTCATAGGAGACTCCCCTGTGGAGGGAACAGAAGGCCCAGTGTGCAGACCAGACTTCTTAGGGAAGCCTGATGCCTCCAGGGAACCCAGGTTGAAGCAGTGAAGAGAAAGCTTCCTGGTACAACCCTCTTATCCATTACTGATTTTTGAGGCTGACAGCAATAGAAGTTGCAACAAGTACAAGGACAGTCAAGAGACTTTAGGGCCTTGGGACAACTGGTTTAAGGGATCAGAAGTACAAGTAGCATTCTCCTCTATCCTTCCAGTTGCAAGGAATGATGAAGGAAGGAACAGGGAGAGCCAGCAGATCAACACCTGGCTCCAAGACTGGTGTCACCAGCAGAATTTGGGGGGTTTTGTTCGTGGATGAGTCTACATGACATCAGGCCTGCTGGCATCAGAGGTACAACTGTGCCAAAAGGAGAAAAGGTCCTTTGCACAAGAATTAACAGGGCTCACTGAAAGAGATTTAAACTACATGTGAAGGTGGAAAGGGATAAAGCCAAGACAACTGCAGATAAACCTGGGGAGGACTTGCCAATGGCCGAGGGGTAGTGTGCTAGCAAGGTTCTTCAGCCTGCTGTCTCACTGCAGGTGAGGGGTGAAGATCCATGTGGCAGCAAAGGCACGGGGGTTATTGATGTGTTAGAAACAGTGGAAGTGTCTGATAACGGCCACATAGGGATTAGGGCTTTTCCCCATAAAAGAGTGGCAAGATCAATAGTTCAAATGAAGACCATCTATGTCAATGCACACAGCATGGGCAACAAACAGGAGGATCTGGAAGATGTTGTGCAGCAGGAAAGCTCTGATGTAATTTCCTTCATGAAAACATGGTGGGATGACTGGCATACCTGGAGTGCTGGAATGGATGGCTATAAATTCTTCAGAAGGGATTGGCAAGGCAGGAGGGGTTTTGGGGTAGCCCTGAATTTTAGGGAGAGTTTTGGTTATCTGGAACTTGTTGTTGGTGACTATAGGGTTGAATGTTTATGGACAAGAGTCAGGGGAAGACCGACAAGGCCAATATTCTGGTGGGAATCTGTTACAGACCACCCACCCAGGAGGCAGATGAAATATTCTACAAACAGCAAAGGAAAGTCTCACAGTCTCCAGCCCTTGTCCTCGTGGGAGACTTACCAGATGTCTGCTGGAATCGCAATACAGCAGAGAGGAAACAGCCCAGGAGGTTCCTGGAGTGCGTGGAAGAGAACTTCCTGACACAGCTGGTGAGCAAGCCAGCTAGGGAAACAAACTGGGAACTCACCTCCTCATCAGACAGAAAATGGAGGCACTTCAGATATGGAACATGTCAGTTATTAAACATATTTGACAATACCCTGACACAATTTGAACAGGAACTGAAGGCAGCTGAAGGAGCTGAGGGACAGTAAGACATGCAAAATGCAATTACCTGCACTGGAATTTCAGTGTGATCCTAGAATTAAACTCCTCTATTAATAATAAGAGGTCCAGACAATTTTATGACTGTCAGAATGGTCCAGGACCACTGTTTCTGTAGGAAGATGAATATGGATGGGTGATGTGGAAAAGTAGCACTCCTTTGACTTTCTTTATTTGAAAATGAATGATCCTTGTATGGGGTTTTTTATGCCATTAAAAAATTGGTGTTTAACACTTGAGTAATGTATTCCCTATGCCAGCAACTGGGTGCACAAGGGTGTCCAGAGGAGTTTCTGTCAAAGTCTTCTGCTGGTGAACTTGTTCTGTGTTCTCCATTGCTTGGACAGAGTGTTCCCTTGTGGGTTCCTTAAGAAATTCCATCAATCTTGCCAATAAACCTCAAACTCTAATACAAATGCTTGACATGTGAAAGCACCAATGTTGCTTTAATTGCTTGAAGTCTGTTGTAATAATTATCCACCAGGAACCACTAGCTTGATCCCTCTAACAGACATGGGGATATTGCTGTTTAATGAGTAAATCCAAGGGGTAATGTTTACTCTTTTGGTAGTTTTACTTGCTGTTATGTCATTGTAATAGTCAACAGTAATATTTTAATTTGAAAATAATGCCCTCGCTCAAAAATGATTTGGCTCTTCCCTTAAAAAGCATCTGCTTAAAAATGAATTTAAAAGGATCAATTTGCAGATGGTGCTATTCAAACAGGCTGACTTATTTCCAGAAATGCTTATCTCCACAATCTCCCTTGGTAGTCAGCAACAGGAAAAAAGTGTTCCCTTAAGGTTAAGATTCATGGCAAGGGCCAAACTCTGAGTGTCCTGACTACCCTGCTGGAAGAGCCAAAGTGTTTCTCTCCGCTGATTATGGAAAAACATTGGAGAGATTTTCTTGTTAAGCTAAAACCAACGCTAGCCTAGATATCTTCCCAAAAGGTGTGGAATAAACACAGTACTGATGCTCTGCCCCAGGACTGAAGCTGTTGGGATTTCATACAAACTCAGCCCAAGTTAGGGGCCAGCTGCAGAGATCAATTTGCTCAGTTCAGTGGCTTGTGTAATGCAAGAGGTCGGAGGAGACAGTCATGGTGCTCCCTGCAGCCCTTTCCAGTGTGAGGACATTAAAGCAAAAATTACGGAAACTGAATTCTGCTTTCCATTGTTTTTTGATGGACAGATCTCACTCCATCACTTTTCTCATGTGTTATGGAACTGATTCACATCATTATATTTGTCTCAGATGCAGAATCTAGCTAAGAAGAGCAGCAGTCTGTTCAGGTAATGAACAATGATGTAATATAATTGATTTCTTTTCCAGCTCAGTCCTCATAATTTTAGGATGCAGCACCAAAGCCACAAAAGAGACAGTTGACCCTTCTATTGGCTGATTCTTGCAGTCAAGGAAAAAGGAAATGATCAGAGGAGAGGGGAAAAAAGAACAGATCTTGGCAAAAAAAAAGAGGTGTGTAAAGAAGAAAGAAAGAAGTTGAACAAAAAGGAAAGATAAAAATGGAAGGTTTAATACATGGGATCATTGCACAAAGCCATTGCAATTGTACTAGGAACAAAAATGATGGTAAAACAGCTTTGGGGGAGCTTAAAGGTGATGTTAATCCTCTCCCTGGTTCCAGCAGTGTATTGTCACTACCTGAAAACCACGTAAGCATCAATAGTTGTAAAACGTGTGTCATGAGATTTTGAATTATATCAGTTAAATAAGCACAGAACCAACCTATATCTATTTACAATGCTTAGTCAGCCCAATAGTTGAGCTGAGCTTCTTATAGATCTCCTTGGACATTGTTTTGCAAAGATAATCTTAGAGGTCTTTTCCTTAATGACTCTGTGATGGTGAAAGAGACTAAGTTAGACCAGACTAGAACTAAAAAGGTGGCTAAAGTCTCCTTGTCTGTCATGGGAACAAAACCCAATATTTTGCCTGTATGGCAGTAACTGAGAGAGATAAAGGAAATCCTCTGAGGATGGCAACCATGTGGATTTTTTATTTTTTGTTTCCTGAACAGCCAAAAAGTTGAACCCTCAAGCAGGGTCTTATCATAGATTCATCCCCAGCATGGCAGAATAGCCCACCAGTTTTCAGCAGAGCTTCTTCCCTTGATTTGAAGTAAGGAGATGTTCTTGGCCAGCCTTCACCCAGGAATCTGAGGAAATGGCCCAACTCATTTGAATTGTGGACTGGTCACCTACTTGCAAAGTCAGCCTCATGACTGCCTCTTTCTCCCCTCGTGCACCATTCCACCTGGACTGACATCAGAAAAATATTGAGTAGAACTGTGCAGGCTGTTGGGAATCAGTTGTCCTTCCTGCAACTATCTCACATTGAGCCAGCAAGGTCAGAACACAGCTCTGTCCTCTACCAGGCTGCCCCTTCTGCAGGGAGATCTTTGCAGTACCTTCTTTTCATTTTGCAGTACTGAGTGGACATGGAGGTCGTAACCCTGTGACACTTGTTCAAGAGGCCCCCGGAGGTCAAGATACCCAGGCCATGGACCCAAGACCTAAATCAAAGTGACCTGATCTTCAAAAGCACTGAACTCTGAGTAACTTTATGAAGAGGTCAACTTCTCTTGAAACTAATTTTCTTTGATTTAAGGGCCTAATTATGGATCTAGCTACCCAATAGTAAGCATCTCTATGAAAAAGTTCAAAACTAACTGGGGGAATTAGCTACTGAGATCACATTAATTTCATCACCTTTGAAAATATCTGCCCCAGGTTTGAAAAAGTATATCCCTAACTTGATTTTTTTCCTTTTCCCTTTTTGCTGCTAATTATTCTTATCTCAACCCCTCTTTTAAAATCCATACAGCATTTTGGAAGCTGTGTTAATTTGTACAGTACCTCTGCACATGGTTCATTCCCATTTCTTTCTTGAGGTTTTCACTGTGAAATATGATTATTCTTATTGCTCTGCTCCTCACTTTTCCTACCTAGCATCCTTATCCATATAGTAAATTCTGTTCCCAACTGCTTTGCTATTTGTTTTGATAATAAATTTGCTATTTGCTTTGCTATTTGTCTTTGGTCCTATACTAACAAGAATTGTTGCTTGTTCCTTCACCAGAGAAACACTTTTTATAATGCTCCCACCACCTATTCTTTCTTTTTGTGACAACAAGGACGTTTCCTTGCAGTACAAAGATGCTCAAACAAAGTTTTCTGATTCCAGTTATCACTATTTGCAAAGGTTTAGTTTTGGCCTCAGTAGGCACTCAGATTTTCATGTGTGGTCCAACCTGTATGTGTGGAAGAACAGGAAAAAGCAACAGAGACATGAAGTGGAGAAAATGCACAACAGATTAGCAAACAATCGACTTACCCTTGGATCATTTTTATCATGGCTCTGCTGTTGGATTCTTCATTATCCTCTAGTTTTCACTTAGACATGCAATCAACAGTCTATGCATCAACAATATGACATGTCATGTTGAAGCTGATTTATTCCCCTCTTGTGGCGTTTAATAAGCAAGATTATAACCAGCCTTTGCTATGACTCCTACAGCAGAAGTTGCTGATAGTCTACAACTACTTATCAGAGAAGGATGACATGTAAAACAAAGAACAATAAAAAATTCCCCTTTCTCAAAAGCTGTGTGATGTTTCATTTATTTTGTGCCATCCGGGACTGAAATTTCTATAGGCTCCTGAAATTTTCTGTGCCTGGGGAGATCCTTGTTATGTAACACAAGTACAGGACTCTGCCCACACACAAGAAATGCAAGACAAGTGACTCAGGAAAAGCTCTATAGTTTCCAAAGAAGATATTATTCTTCCTTCCAAACAAGCTAACAAGCAAAGTGATTGACTTTGACCCCTGTGACAAAATTTAATATTTTATATTGCAGACAAATTTGCTGGTAGTAAAAAACTCCAAAACTAAATGAAAAAAAAGATACATATATTTTTTAGAGCTTTTCAAAGACAGCTAGAGGAGACCACATACTTCTATGGAAGCTGAAATCACCAGATTGAGTATTCCAGTTTTTCCTAATTTTCTGCTCTTATTTCTAAAAGGCTTGATTTCTTAAAAATTCCTGCTGTTTTTCCTTTTTCTACAAAATGTGCAGTGAATTAACACACAGAAATGGCAACTACTTAAGGGACTTGTCTCCTAAGTCCTCATTATCTTCAGAAATATGTTAGAGTGGTAGTGGAAGCCTGTCTAATTTCATATCAATTTGCTTCCAGCCATGATTTTCTGAAATACACCCCAGTGAGTGAACAAGGGACTAACAAAAAAAATTATGAGCTTTTATAACCACAGTTACAATTTGGGAAGAATGATTCTCTGGTAGCATTAGTCTTACTATTAAGACAGCTTTTTTCCAGTTTTTCTCAGATATCAGGCACCTGAATTTTGTCAGTTTTCGTAATTTGAACCCATCAGCTCCTGAATATAAGCACTGGAACTTTATTGAATTATTTTAGGAGTGTAATGCCTGAGACATTTTTTTACCCAGGTAAATTAACATAGTGCTATGCAATATTTAATCATGGTTTCTCAATCAGCACAGGCCATGGATCATTTCCAAGAGGAGTTCGGAGGGTTTCTATCATATTTCAGAGGCTGAAAGAATTTGATGGTATGGAGGTATTCTGTCATTTGGCCTATGGGCAAAAAAACTGCAACAGGCTCTTCAGTTTACCAGTACAGATGTAGTTGTGTTGCCTCCTGGATTCCCACGTGAAATTCCTTATTTCTTTATATTACTCTGGTGTCCTGGGCAGCAATGGATCTCAGACAGGAATGTTGCACTGAATACCTCATTGGCACAGGAAACCTGCAAAAAATACACAGTTTTCTGTTGAAAGGATATCAGTGCCAGTATACTTCAGCAAAAGGGTTGAGTAATTATGGGACATCACCTTTTTCCAACTGCAACAATAGAATCATAACATCATGGAATTGTTTAGGTTGGAAAAGACCTTTAAGACCATTGAGTCCAACCTTTCCCCCCATTGCCAAAGCCACCACTAACCCATGTCCTCACCACATCCACACGCCATGCTCTGATTCTCTACCATATTTTCTAGAAGGGGTGGCTTGTTTGTGCAAACTCCAAGGAGTAAAACTGAAAACCTCTCAATCTGAGTTGCTGTAACTCAAGCCAGACTTGAGTTTGCAGTACAAAACTTGTCAATATAAAAAATTCTAAGGTCTGCAAAAGAGAAGGAGGCTGTGTAAAGAAACATACATTCATATACACTTACATTCATATATGCAAACAAAAGCACACTTGCTTCTCCTTCAACTTTTCCAAACCTCTCAGTTCTTATCTCCAGCTTTTGTTCCAGAACCCTCTGAAGTAACTAAACTATAAATGGAGCTGTGAAAACTCAATAAACTGGGAGAAGTGCCTGAATTTTGCTTATCTACTTTAAGAGGTTTCAAGAAATATATAGATACTGCACAAAAGCACAGTGAAATTGTGTTGACGAAGGTGTCAAAATATGTACATACAGGAAGGGATAGCTTGATACAAATTTAGACTTAAAATGGTTTGTTTTCCTGAGGTTGGAATCTGCCAGAACGTTCACTTATCTGTTGTATATCTGTGATGTTGAATACATTTTACAAGAGCAAGAAAGCAATTCAGCAAAGATTTCAAGAGAGACTAAAGTTAAGTGTCATCTAGGAATGACTTCTTAGCCATGGGTCATGGGAGAACTTATCAATATAACACAAGAAAACATCAGAAACATCAGCAATTTTTAATGTGAGATCAAAGGAGTTTTGCATAAGTGCAAGGCAAGGGATTCTTTGACAAAGACAAAAAAAATGTGTGTGCAAACAATGCAGCAAGATTCAAAATATATCTTTAATGAGGCTGCAGAGTCATATAATAAGTGAGTCCAGAGGAGGCCACCAAGATGATTGGAGTGATGGAACACCTCTCCTACAAGTCAAAGCTGAGAGAATTGCGATTGTTCAGTCTGGAAAAAAGGAAGCTTCAGAGTGATCGAAGTGTGGCCTTCCAGTACTTGAAGGGCCTCATGAAAAGATGGAGAGAGACTATTTACAGGAGTGACAGAGCAAAGGGGAATGGCTTCAAACTGACAGAGAGTAAGTTTAGATTGGCTATCAGGAAAACTCTTTACTGTGAGGGTGGTGAGGCACAGGTTGCCCAGAGAAGCTGTGGCCGCTCCATCCCTGGAAGTGTCCAGGGCAAGGTTGGACAGGACTTGGAGCAACCTGGGATAGTGGAAGGTGTTGGAATTGGATTGGAAAGGATTTGGAACCAGATGGCCTTTAGCATCCCTTCTAACCCAAACCATTCTGTGTTTCTATGATTCTATAAATAAATGCAAAGCTGTATAGGACCAGACTAATGCAGTTTGGAAACGGCCTCAGAAGTCTCTGATTAAGCCTTCTACTCAAAGCACAGACAGCTGTAGCTCTGGGCTTGATCCAGATGGTTGCTCAAAACCTCTGAGGAGTGAAGCTGTGCAACCACTTTGAGCAACCCCTCCCAGTGTTTGAGTGCCCTCCTTGTGGACGTTTCTCTTTAAATCTTGTCTGAAATTCTGTTTCAGCCTATGTCCTTTGGCTGTCCTCCTTCTGTCATGCAAAGCCTGGTTCTGGTTCCTTTGACCAGAGCTGGACAGAGTATTCTAGATGTGATCTAATGGTAACAGGTGATTTGAACAATCACAGAATCATACAATTACTTGTGTTGGAAGGAACCATAAAGATCTTCAAGTTCCAACCCCGTGTCATGGGCAGGGATGCCACCCACTGGATCAAGTGTCTCTGGACTCTATCCAGTTTGGCCTTGAACACTTCCAAGAACATTGCAGTCAGCAAAGAAAAAAAAGGATAATTCAAACAACTCTCAATACACCTTTGAGAAAAAGACTCTCCCAACTTACTGTAATTACCATTGGAAAATATAAAGAGGGAAAATTGCGAGTGAGAGCTGGAAATGGTGATGCTCATACTATTCTTAACTCATTCAATGGCCAAATATGGAAATATAAGCAAGTTGCAACCCATCTGTGCCTCCAAGTAAAATGGGCTTGAACTGCGAAGTTTTCAAGCAGGAAGCATAGAGTAACATATGTTTATCTAGAGTATCTTACACCATGTGAGTGAATGGATTCCGGGTTTTACTACAGCTTTCAGTCAACCACATTGTCTACCTTTATGTTTAAGGACTAGAGACCTCTCGATAAAAATCAGAATTGTTCTGAAAGCTAGACTGTGATGGAAAGAAATTAGCTCTTCTAGGTGATTTTTTTTTCTCAATATATATACATACAATGGGGTTAAGAAACGCTGGAAGCAAAATCTCTCTGTACACAGACTTCAACTCACCTCTACAAGGCTGTCTTGATGTGCATTCTTTGTACGTGTACATTGTAATCATCTTATACCACAGGATTGCCACTTTTAAATATTTCAGTTCTTCCATGAATAAATGAAAAATAGTTCAAATATGCATTGTTCGCTTTTACACCATTCTCAAAAAGTTCAAGGAGTCTTAAGGTTTTTTTATGTTAAGATCCCATATGGATATGCTCACCCAAATTATTCTCCCCAGAAATGGAATTTCCTCTCTAGGTTTAGGTCTATCCTCATTCGCTCTGCTGTAAGTCTGTAATAACTCCATAAAGTCACCAAGAATGCAAAATTAATGTAATACTGATCAAAGATCACATCGTCTGCTCGTATTAGACTCCATTTGGACTTACACCAGTGTGATCCCAGGGGAAGATTGCAGCTCCTTACTCGTTCTTCCTTTCTCCCTTCTTTCACGCAAACTCTGCCAAAACTGATGACTTCTCCCTCAGCTGGTTCCCAGGAGCCAATTGGTCTTTCCCTGTCTTCCCCCAGCTAATGTGAGCTGGTTTTCCCCTTGTATACAGCTGCCCTAATTCTTAGAGCATTTCATCCTTTTCACTTTCTAAATGGAAATGTTAAATTTTTCACATAGGAGGTGCCCTGGGGGGGAGTTTTGCTCACACCCAAGAACGGATGTCAGTTAATATTTGGACATGATTAATTAACAGTAAACCCTAAGGCAAACTTTGCTATTATGAAAATAAGACAATATTCCAGATTACATGAGCGTCTGCCTATATGACAAAGTTACCCAGATGCTCTGAAATCAACAAAGATTTGTCACAGATACAAAGAGAGTTATTATTTTATGAATTTCATATTCAGATGAATTACTTTTGTCCCTGTTAGACAACATAGGAACGACCTAGGTATAAACCACTATTTCAATTACCTCTCAGACACTTTCAAGCACTGGTATAAAGTTTTCTAATTTTGCAGAAAATTATTTGGAGCCTGGATTCTTTTCCTAGTCAGTGGTTAATTACTGTACAAGTGGAAGGCCAACCTTACTGTGAAGTGTTTGTAAATCCTGAATTACATTTGCAGCTCCATCTTGGGTGGAAAACAACCTCTATTTGACAAATAGAGCTGCAACACACCATGGCTCAGCTTGAGAAACACAAAAAGAGTTTTCCAGGAGAAACTAAAGTAGGTCATTGTGTAGGCAAATTAGAGTCACGCATATTTTAATGGAGTGCAGATGCTGGGGTAGCTGAAGGAACTCCACCACTGAAGGACTGAAAACTACACCCATTTACTGCCAGGGAGGCAGGTGGAAGCATACACAGCTACAAAAACAGTGCTATTGAATGTGCAATGGAAGACATAGCCAGAATCTTAATTTTTTTCTCTTATCCAAAAGATGTAGGAAAAGGCCTAATAGCTCTTCATCACCGAAAAAATACACATATGTTTTGCTTCATAAAATAAGGATGTCAATATTTTTCTGCTGTGGAGCACTACAGACTGTCTCAAGGCAAATAATTTCACAATCCGAAAATGTTCTATCACTGTTAATCAGGTATTTGCTTCCCCCTCAGGCCTGGTCTAGATGTATTTGGAGATGTTGTGAAATTTCATCTTCTGACTATGAGAAAAAAACTTCACAATAAGGTCAACTAAAACCTCTGTTTTGTATTAAATTTTCAACAGAAGGATTTCAGAAAATAAAAAAGTAACTCTTTCTAGAACATAGGCA
The DNA here is from genome assembly GCA_013397115.1 of Edolisoma coerulescens. Taxonomy (NCBI): domain Eukaryota; kingdom Metazoa; phylum Chordata; class Aves; order Passeriformes; family Campephagidae; genus Edolisoma; species Edolisoma coerulescens. The sequence goes on from VWZW01002568.1 coordinate 1,436,766, forward strand.
CAAGAAGCTTGGGAAAATCTGAAGCCGGAACAATATAGTCAAATAGCACAGGAGAGTAAGCTTTCAAAATCTGATTCCTCTTCAAAGATCAGCAAATGAATTTTTGTCCCCTCATATGAAAAAAAAAAATAAAACAACCTCTTGCAAGGCATTGCAAATGCACTTGGAACAAAGAACTGTACAATTGACACCCATAATCCTAAACCTCTAAATGCAACATGACAAAGGTAAAAAATTAGTTACAACTCTCAACAACCATGAAATTTCAATCCCAATCCTTATCAATCTGTTGACTTAATTATCACCAATTCATAACAGCTTTTTAATTCTGACATGAACATTTGTCCTTTTTCAATTGTGGCATGGTTCCATCTCTAATGACAAATTCATGCAATAATGGTTCGTGAGCTTTTATTTTTGCAGATTCTGGGTTCCTCTGATAAGTGAGCAGAAGAAACTTCAACCAGGAGAAGTGAATTTTCCTTGGGGAAATACTGCTGTTATAATTTGTCTCCAGTTTCATAATCCTGTCACTGAAAAGTGCCAAGGTCAGATTGGGGCAAAATATAATAAAAATATATATAAAATAAATATAATAAAGGATCATTTTGCTGTAGACACCGAATGTACCATCTTGCATCCCAGATGTGTTCTGAAAGGAGATGGTAGCCAAGTGTGTTCAGTCTCTTCTCCCAGGTAACTGGTGGCAGGATGCATGGAAAGGGCCTCAAGCTGCACCAGTGGAAGAACAGATTGGATTTTGGAGAAAAAAAATTCTTCACTGAAAATGTGGTCAGGCATTGGAACAGGCTGCCCAAGGAAGTGGTCTAATCAGGATCCCCTGAAGAGTTCAAAAGGCAGGTGGATGTGGCACTTAGGGATATGGTTTCGTGGTTAATGGTTGGACTTGATGCTCTTAGAGGCCTTTTCCAACCTTAACTAGTCTATAAGGTGTATCAGGTATGGTTTAATATTATTAGGAACTTCAATTACAAAATGGAGAGTAAGGCTATTAATTTTTGTGAGTGACTCCAGTTAAATGGTCTGCAAGTGTGCCGCAGGAGAAGAATTAAAAGTCAAAACTATCATCACAAATAGATTTAATTCTGTAAGTCTAAGTACAAAATTCTAGAGTTACACAGTAAAAAATGAATTGCACTAGCACAGAATGGGAGATGTTTGAGCAGTCAGCACTTCTCAAAAAAATGCCTACCTACTGCAGGAACAGTGGCTCCTCTCTGTCATTCTTTTTCAGAGTTAAATATCAGGCTGGGAGGTATAAAGATTTCTAAAACAAATCAAATCATTTCACTGTAGTCCATGGCTTCAGCTGGACAATGTGTGTCAATAAAAATAGCAAGTGGGTCTAGAGGAGAGTAAAAGAGATCCTTAGTGATACAGAGAATACAAAAATGGGGAAAGACTGAAAAGATGAGAAAGATTCAATTAAATTGGAGGCAAGAGATGTAGCTGTTCCTGTAGAGTTCAAGATGCGTTTGGGCAAAGCTCTGAGGCACATGGTGGGATTCTTGGGGCTGTCCTGTGCAGGGCCAGGAGTTGGATTTCAACGATCCTTGTGGGTCCCCTCCATGACAGGATATTCCAGGATTCTATGGTTCTATGAAAGACTTCTGAAACTGGTCCAAGAAATACAAATGTTCACAGAATTCTTTAAAATTATTTAAAAACTGCAAGAGGGGAAAAAGCCCAAAAATGCAGAGACTTTTGAGATAACATTATGGTCAAAAGACACCTGATACTGATGATGGAAAGTGCAGATCTTAAATTCTCCAACTATCTGGATCAGTGATCCTAAGAAACTCTTCTTCCTAGAGGATGGATGAATAGCTTGTAAGACACTTCATACTGGGCTTTTTGTTTTCTAACCTGGAGTGTGAGGATTTATGCTGCTCAATTCTTTTACAGTATTTTAGACATCCAGATGCAAATTATTGTTACAGCTGAACATGTGGAGCAGACCTGAATAAAAAAAAAGACAATAACACTTGTAATAAGTAATATATTTGTATTCCTTGTTTGTGTTCAGAATACTACTTGGAAAGCAAGAAGAAGAAGAAGAAAAATGAGACTTTTTAGGAAGCCAATTAGGAAATGTAAAAACTTACATCTTGCAATTCATAGATGTAAAACAATCCACACAAAAAGACCTTAAAGGCCACGAAAGAATGTTCGCCATCTGAAATTTGTAAGATTTTCAGCTACTGCATAACATTGCCTCCAGCAATGAACCTCACCGAATCACATCAACTCAAAGTTTGTGCTACAAATCCGTGTCACTTCAGAGAGAGACTAAGAGAGAAAGAGAAAAAGAAACAGAAAAGGAAAGTGCACTCCATATGGAGTTTACACCAAATTATTTAAAAATATGTTTAAAAGTAATCAAAAAATCAGTTCCATTCAGTGGTGTCTGTCATGAATCCTGGAAGAACATGATATGAGAGATCTTAAGTTTTATGGAGGGAAAAAAAAATGAGCAGGTAACTAGCAGGCACACTGAGGATGGTGGCAGTTCCTTATAAAGTCACAAAACCTTGTAAATAAAAAAAACCATGTCTTTTTTTCAGTAATGGAAGGCATTTTTAGGTTTAGAAGCTCCCAACAGTCTGTTGCACAGGCAGAAGTACAGGGAGAGAATATTTGCTAGGGTAGGACTGGACAGATTTTCGGGTGGGCATTTTATCCTATTAGTGATTTATGACGAAAAAGATATTTATGGGTCATGCCAGATTACTTCATATAAGCACAAGAGGACAACAGGCTACCTACAGGTGATGGAAATACATCCTTAATTGCCTTGCCAGATATTTCTACGCCAAACTCTCTAAACACGGGAACAGAGACCCCTTCTCACAGCAGCACTCCATTCTCCCTGCCTTCCCCATCCCTTCAGGCAGACAGTGAGCAAACCTGACCCCACAGCTCCCTTCCTCATTTCTTTATCTTTTTCCCCTCTTTTTCTCCGTGGTTTCCAGTAGCAGCAGTGCTACTGAATCACTTCTGTATCCTAAAACCAGCAAAATTCCCCTTTGCTCCCATTTCAGAGCAGGCTATCTCAATGCATGTGGTTGGGATTCTCAAAGTAACCAAGCAGAAGAGCATCAGTTTTGCCTGCTTTGGAGTTCCTGCTGATCCCAGCCTCTTGCCTGCTCCACTGCTGTTTATGCAGCCCTTTTGCTGCTCCCTGCCTGCCCTTACAAATGTTGTTTTGACATCGTGGTCACCAGGTGCCCCACCACCCCTTCCATCAACAGACACTTGTGCAGCAGATGGCACAAATGGGTTGGCAATAATTCAGTGTCTCAGCACTGGATTGCCTTGTCTGGTGCTTGTGATGGTGGCTAGACGGGTTAATGACAGTAGCAGGGAAAAAAATGTATTAAAAATACTGTAGGGGTGCACTTTCAGAGAAGAAAGCTCTTCCATGGGCCAGAAACACCACTGAAAATCTCTGTTCCTAATAAGCATGAGCTGTATTCTGTAACTAAAGAAGCTTATTTTAGTACCTTCAGTTTAATCACATAAAAAATGTCAAGGTTTCCCTTATCTCCTTTGATCATCATAACTCCAATGACTCTGATTATATTTTCTGCAGTACATTACAAGACTTTGGTTAGTTTAGCTACGATGGTCTAAGGATAATAAATAAATAAGGTTAGTAAGGGGTGGTGAGAGCTTTCATTAGACCAGCAAATACTTATTTGTGTGTACATGCCTGCTGGGACACTGAAATGTGTGGTTAGAATTAGAACCCAACTGTACATGCTGAAGTTTTTTATTCTCTCATTGAGTTGTTGCCAAAAAAACAGCCAAATTTTTTTAACATAAACCCTTATAATGAGTTGGAAGTCAATTCAATGTGAATAATCATGAAGTTCAGGGGTGTTTGGATTCAAGGTTCTAATACTGAGCTCAGTAATCTACAGGAATATGTAGATCATGCAAAGAGTAGGAAATGAGTCATAATCAGTTCCTTTACTCTGCTGGCTTCTTACTCAGAATAAATCATTTGAACTGTTTTCATCCATTTCGCTGCTTCTAAATTGGAGATAATATTTCTGTCCCAGGGGTACTGCAATGATTAATTAATCACTCCAAGTCACTTGGGATTTAAAAATGTGTGTGTGTGTATATGTAGCTTCACATATGCAGAATATATATAAATATTTCCTTTACTTTGTATGTTGGGCATAAACGGTGTCGTTCTAGAATCAGCACTGAAATTTTTGAACAAGAATAATCAAAAAAAACCCCATCTAGGGAATTCAGGCTGTCAAATTCAAATGACAGTCATACTTCCCATCTCCAAATTATCTCCAGCTATAAAGTTCTCTGTTTCCTTGAAATCGTCTCCCTCAGAAGACTCAAGGAAGCAAAAGTTATTGATACCAAAGAAATTTCACATTGCTTTCCTTTTCCAGTATGATATGGAGTTATTTGTATTCTGCTTTGTGGGGCTTTGTCAGGCATTGTATATTATACTGCAGTCTGGACCACTGAGAGGCACAAAATAGCTCCCACCACTGCAGCTATGAGGGCAAGAAAAAGAGAGGAATAAAGTAGAAGAGCTGTATTTTAAGAAAAAAATACATATGGATGCATTTGGGCTTCTTATGCAGCATCACTAACCTTCAACTGTTGGACTTAGAGAATTTTTCCAAGCTTAATGATTTTATGATTCTGTGATAACACTCTGTAGTATCACACACAAGGCTGGGTAAATGATCACTAAAAATGTGGTCGGCTGTTCCAAGCTGCTTTCTGGACCTATATGCATAATCATAAGATCAGCATGTAAAAATGAGGCAGTTATGCAAATTTATTCCCAGATTTCTTCTTAGAATACGAAAAATAAACAAATAAAATGCAAATAAAATATCTGTAATATCTTCTTATTTTTTCCTAAATTCTTGGGGTTCTAGCTTCTTAATAGAGAAACTTAAATAGAGCCTCTTATATGATCACAATGTGATTGAGTCAAAAAACAGACATATGTTTTTTGCTGCTTTCTGTTTTTAAGCTGCAGCTACACGAATTTTGCAGTTAGTGGAAGGAAAAAATTAACTATATAGAGCCCTGGCACACATTTTCAGCTCAGCCTTAATTTCTCACATGATCTTGGGCAGGTGTTTTAAGCCCACATTGGCTCAATTCCCCATCTGTTGATCAAAGCTAATGTCTAGACCAAGCAGAGTCAGTTGACAACTTCAGAGTAAAATGATTTTCTGCCAGATACACCAGAATGACAAAAGTTTGAGAAAACACATGAAGTCCACGAATGTTTCTGACAAAGAAACCAGAAGGATACTGTGAATCCAGTGACACCCCTTTGGTGAAGCAGGTTTGCTTCTCACATGCTCTCCAGATCTCTGGGATGAGCCACCTTTTACAGTTGTCACATTTATAATAGATCATACATGTAAAAATTCAGAGTAGTAAACTCCCAGATCCCTCCAGGACTCTTGTTCCAGGTTTCTTTACATGACATGGGCAGATTTCCATTCTTTATTTGTGGATGTAGATTTGTTGCTTAACCTCAGAGGCTGTTAAATTTCCAGCTCTTATTGTGGCTCCTCTCACTGGCTGTCTATTCCACAGGCAGGTCAGCGACCCATTTCCTACACTTCCCAGATGGTCATTTCCTACTGTGACAGAAAGATCCTGGAAATATATTTGCTATGAGAAACATTCTGCTCTAGTGAGCCTTGCAAGCACAGGAGCATCCTTCCTCTTCTAAAAACTTCCACTGTTTTTCATTACTTCTTCTGCTATTATATTCTGCCATGATGCAAAAATACCAAATAATGATAACTCTTAGAAATTCTTCCCTGTGAGGGTGGTAGGGCCCTGGCACAGGTTGCCCAGAGAAGCTGTGGCTGCCCCTGGAATCCTGGAGGTGTCCAAGGCCAGGTTGGACAGGGCTTGGAGCAGCCTGGGATAGTGGAAGGTGTCCCTGCCCACGGCAGGGGGGTGGAATGAGAGGACTTTTAATGTTCCTTCCAACATAAGCCATTCTACGATTCTATGATCCTATGATATTCACCTTGTCAAAGTAGAGCAAGAAATCAGAAACTGTCAAATGTTTAGGAACTGGAAATTTGAACAACCAAAGAGCTGAAGTCCAAAAAATCCAAATAGCTAAAATGATTTCACAGCCTTTCTAGTTACAAAGTACTTCTACTTTCAGCAGGGTCTTATTCCCCCACAACCTGCAAACAAAGGATTTTATCAAAAAATGGTCCTCCTTCCTCATCAGACATTTTGACTCATTTCTGGTGTTTTTGAGAAAGTAGATAAAATAAATATATTTTTAGATAAAGAAGTAAGTTGCTAGGAGAAGATCTAAGCTGTAAAGATTGGTGAAAAACAGGTACAAGTATTACTCTCTGGCTGCTCTTTTACTAAAAATATACATTTAAAGATGACATGTGCGGAAATTTTACAAGGGAAGAGACTAAGAAGTCCTTTGCCTTCCTTCTCATTTTGCTTTTAGTTTGGTATCCCTGTATCCACTCTTTCAAAAAATGGTCTTGAGTTTGTGTATGTGTGTGTGTTTCTGTATATTATGACATATAATAACATCTCAATTAGATCTGTACTGTAATGGGCTCATTAGTATAAATGTGTGTGATTGGCCTCTGTTCTGCTACAGAACTGAAGTTAATCAGATAAACTTCAAAGGGCAAACGGAAGGATTATGCCTCACCTCATGGGGACACAGTCCTTCCTTTGAAGTACCTGTTGGCATCCAGAAAGTTCTGTCAAGTCATCAATACATTTTAACTACCTTGGGGTAGTTTCCTACCTTTTTCTTCTGATGTAAAAAGCCTTCCTTTTTCTCTCATGTAAATATCCTGCTTGGCCCGATGGGATCTGGAGCCCCAGTTGATGCCCTGAGTACCGTCACCATGGCCAGAATCAACCAGTCATCAAACACTTTCTTTTTAGTATACAAGAGAAGTAATCGGGTTCTTCACAAGTTATACAAATACATATAGAAAGCAGTGCTGATATTAGGAAGGCTTCAACTTCCAGCTAAGAGGGGCCCATACAAGTGTTAACCAGGGTTACCCTTGTTAATTCAGAATCAATTTTTCTGCATTTCTAAGTGTTCCCTCAGTTTCCTGATTAAATAAAATGTCAGAGCTAAAACATATCCCTGCATATTACTACTACCCCTAGACAAGTCAGGCATTTTCTCCTCTGTTTATTCAACAGCAAACCACTGTTATTTGCAAAACAAAAAAGCAACACAGTGAGAACACTGAAATCCTTTCTATTTCTTTTTTAAGTGCTCAGACTAAACCACACAAAACCAGCCAGTCACTTCTTCCCTGCCAACTGATTATGCAGCCATGTTGTTTGAAAGCTTGCATAATTTACATTAGCATGCCTAAGATCTCAGGTGACTATGCCTTTGAGGCCAGCATGATAGCCCCAGTGGACCAAGATTTGATATTCTTCCCAATATCTGACCCTTTTTTCCTTGTTAATTATAGGCAGACTTCCCTGGCCTGGGCCTGGATCTGCACCTGTTTCCCATCTCTGAGCAGCTGCTAATTAGGTTGCAAATGGTGGGGCTGGGCAGAGCTGGCCACACAGGCTTCAGAGCCCATTGATCAGGCTGGCGTGCCATGCACACAACAATTATTGCCTTCTGAACTTCCCGCAATGAAAGCTGCTCCCAGACACCGCATTGTATTGAAATTAAAAATTGCATCACTTCTCACCCTGCTGATATGTAACAGTGCTGCTCCAAAGGAATAAGGGACAGGAGAGGATGGATATTGGATCCAGCGCTCCCTTGTGCAGTGAGGAATCATAAATATCTTGAGTTATGCGTGTTTAAGCTGGAGGTGACTCCAACAGAGTGTTGTTAATGTTTCTCTTAAAATCATTTATTTGTCCTGCTGGTCCCAAGAAAAAGTGGCTTCTGAATCTTACCTTGGAAACAGAGTTATGAATGAACCTAAAAACCTTATGCTGAAATAATCCTAAAAAATTTATTTTGATCAGTGGCATTTGAGCAACATCTCAAAATAGTGGGTTAACTGTAGCAATATTCAACAATTTAAACTCAAATTAAAGATTGGCAGTGTCTTTGGTGCTCAGAAAAAAAGGGAAGTACATTAAAAGCACAAAGCTGATTTATTTGATAATAAATCAATAAATGTTGTATTTCCAGCCCAAATGGTGAAAGGTGATAAAAATTCTAGAGAAATAGAGAGGTGTTCCTCATGGAAAGAATTAGGTGACTCCCTGCCATTCCAAGATGTGTCAAAAAATGTGTAATGTAAGTTATCCATGAAGTATATGGAAGTCCTCTTGGTTTTATCACACTAGATACTGAGATTTTGGAAACCTAATGATTGTGATTTACTCCAAAGTTCTACAGATATGGAAAATGTGGTATAGAGAAGCTAATGTGATTTGCTTGAGTAGGTAGAAAGGGTTTCTGCAAGTGAGGAAGGGATTGTATGTATATCTTGTACTGAAACCACTGAAACATTCTTCCACCTACCTGGAGATTTATCTAATTCCACTGCGGTCAAGGATCATCATTACCAATGGACTGCATGACAGAACCTTGTCTGTGGTTCTAGATCTTCAATTCAAGAAAGAAAAATAAAACCCTAAATAATGCTAACATTATTTTTTAAATGTTTATATCACTAAGAGCAAGTACAAGAGCAAATACTCTGAAAAACTCATGGGTCTTTATCCAAACTTACAAAACTACTCTGAATAACACACCCATCACCTGTAAACTGAGACTTCTGCAGTCCAGAGGATCCTTTGCCAAAGGAAATATTCTGAAGCAACTTTGCATAGAATGCAGAATAAATCAAAGATTTTCATAAGCAGAAAAGCATGTGAAACTCACACTATTAATAATTCACTGTGAATTATTTTCTTGTCTTAGGATCTGCGGGCCAGATTCCCATCTGGTGTAAATCCACATGACTGTCTCAGTTTAAGTGGAGCTGTGCTGATTTACACCAGCTCAGGAGCTGGCCCAGTGTGTTGATCAAGGATATTTCATCAGCATAATAGGACAGGGTATGCTTTGGGAAAAAAAAAATAAAATAAGAGTGACATGCACTGAAAACAGTAACAAAACAGTTCACCAGCTGTTCACGATCTTGATATGTCTGTGGATGGTGTGAAGGAGATAGAAAGCCCTTTGTGCAGGCTAATAGTGTGCTAGGAAGCTGCAGCAGGTGAAAAAAACAACAATCTTCCCTGTTTTTCAGGAAATGATGATCCGAAACAATAGTTGGCAGCTTAACTCTTGTCAGCCTGTTGTTTTACAAAATCCAGCATTTCCTCTACTTTGAATTTGTATTAGCAGAGGATGAATCATTGATGCAGCCGGATCCCCTCATTTTTTATATACAGCAGAATGAATTATTTTCATATATCATGTCATGAGCTTTCTCTATTTTTACATTTTCCCACTGCAGTTGAATCAAAGTGAATATTTCATAGAGATTCCTTTTCTGTAGGGTTTGACCATAAATCAGATTTGCTGCAATCTATCTGCAGAGGTGACCCGTTTTCTCAAAGCTAATGTGGCAAAAAAAAAAAAAAAAGAAACAAGAGTAAAAAAGCCCCAGCCTCTAACTAAATAAATCTTTACCAAAATATTCTTTTAATTAAAGACACACACTAATGAATATTTTAAAAATTGGCATAACTTACCTTTTATTAAATGTTTAAATACATCAAAATATTGCATAGACTTAGCTTTGATATTTTGGACAGGCTTGGGATAGAGTCTGTCTCCAACCAAGATAAAAGGAAGCAGAAAAGGTAGAGTATAAATTTACATCAACACATGACTGGATATGAGTGGTTATGTTACAGTTAAGTGCATTATGAAAGATTTAGAAAACCCTGGTCTTGGCTTTAGGCTTAAAGTAATTAGAAATTTTTGCATATGTGAATCAGTGGAGATTCTGAATCTAACTTTAGGGGCATTAAAGTTTTTAGTACAATCCCTTAGCTTGTGTTCAGAGTCAGTGTAGTAAGGAACATCAGGGATCAGTAAGTACGGGTTATAATAAAGCAGAACTTGTACCCTTGCACTGCAGTGAATTTATTCTTCTTGGAGTGAACCACATTTAAATCCCCAAGTGTGGAGGCTGACCAAGATCTGAACTTGTTGGCAGATTCTTTTTATCAGGCCAGAGAGATTCAGGAAAAGCACTAGTGAAGAGAAAAAATATATATATTAAATGAGAATAAAATTGTTGTTCCTTTTTAGGTGGAAGTTTGGCCAAGTATTAATGATATGATGAACTATGTCCTAAAAGGAGCTGGTCTTGATGGCCAGTGTCATGTTCTTGGGAGAACTGATCCAATGGACAGAAAAAACATCTGTGATTTCCAGTTGGTCAAATATTTTCTTTCTTTCTTTCCCTACTGCCTCAAAGTGTTTCATTTTATTTACTCATCATTTTTCTGGGATGGTCATCTATGGTTAGGTATAGGTAGTTATACCTTCTTTGCATCACCTGTGAAATCTGAATTTTAGAGTTCCTGAGTCAAAAACTTCATGTTTACCTCTTAGTCTAGAAAACTTGGTCACAGTTAGCCAAGTCACTAAGATACTCAAACACCTTCTGCACAGTTCATTAGAAAACATAAATCCATCCTCTCAGCACAGATTAACCTCTGTGCTGAGACAATGCTAAAATGTTGGGTTTGAACCTGGAGGTGTTTAATCCTGACACTGGAAAGTAAAATGCTTGGACGAAACAGAAACATTCTACAAACATCAGTTCCTCTCAGCAAGGATCTCATGACTCCACTGGTCCATTGCACAGCACAAATAAAGCACAAAGTTTTGCTGAAAACTTAAATCTGTTTGTGAATAACCTATGAGCATGCACACACAAAGTTTAATATGCTGAATACACTTTTTACTCTGAACTGATGATCTTGTCCTTTTCTTTCTGTGATTGTTGACCATGGTCCAAAGGTAGAATGACTTTGCTAGAAAAGCTGAGGAATCACCTCCAAAAGAGGTTATTAGTCATTTCCTACTTAGATAACATTAGAAAAATGGGATGAAAACATATATTTGGACTTCTCTAAAAAAATAAAAATTAGATAAAGTTTACTCTTTTTTAATAATCCTGGTTAAGGGCACTCAGCAAGGTATGAACAGATGCCACAAAATTGTCACATATAAAAAAAAATGTAGTTTAGCTCTAGAAAAGTACAAGTTCCATAAATCATAGAATCACAGAATCACAGAATGGTTTGGGTTGGAAAAGACCTTAAAGATCAACTCATTCCAACCCCTCTGCCATGGGTGGGGACACCTTCCACCAGACCAGGTTGATCAAAGCCCCATCTGACCTGGCCTTGGACACTTCCAGGGATGGGGCAGCCACAGCTTCTCTGGGCAGCCTCTGCCAGAGCCTCACCACCCTCACAGTAAAGAATTTTTTTTAATACTCAATTCTTTCAGACTTTCATTATAGGGGAGATGCTCCATCCCTCTAATCATTTTTGTGGTATCATCTGCACTTACCTCAACAGGAGTTTTGAGGTCCAGAGTCCTTCCTGTGTTACATCAAGTGACACCAGTCACAGGAATTACTTCCTACATGATTTCCCCTTTCAGTCAATAGCCACCTATATTTAACCAGCGGAAAATCTCCCAGGGACCTTTTGGAGATTGTTTCACTTGCATAACCACCTAAGGGTTGCCCTGGGGTGTCTGAGACCTCTGCATGGTCCTGGTGGGTGTAGTGCAGGACCTACAGGAGAGCCATGACCTGGAAAAACAAGATAATGGGGGATAACCTCAGTCATCTTCCATTGCTCTCTAAGAAATTCCTTTGTTCTCCAAGCAGTGAAGCAAACACAGTTTTTAGGTAATGCCCTTGACCTTCAACAGTTAGATCTGATGATCTTAGTGATCTTTCCAACCTAAACAATTCAATGATTTTATTATCTCAAATGGGATTAGATGGACTTTTTTAGGCAACTGAACTACGTTGACCAAATTCCCGTTCTGATCAAGGGCCTAAACTGTGAACACCTAAATGTCGGTGTGTTAATCTTGTACCAAAACAAATCTTATGTCATTAATGTGAAGTAGACATTGAATAGTCAGCTGGCTAAACATGACCATTTAGTGCCATCTGGGATACCCTAAAGTATTCCACCTGGACTCCAGCTGCAACTCCCAAGACTCAGATGGCACTTGGAACCACAGCATATGTGGGCTATTAAACCAAGCCACTAAATTTTAGATGGCTAAAATTAGGTTAGATGAATCCTGCTTTCAGGGCCTCAGGATGCCACTTTTAAATCTTCTACACCCTATTAATCTGACACCTAAAGGCTAAGACTGGGAATAAAAATTATGCCTTTCATAGGCTTCTAAATGCAAGGGATACGTTATTACTCCTCAATAGGAACTAAGGCCTGAGGATATTTTACATCCTGAAGTCCTACAGAGGCATTCAGTGTATGAGTTTCTGTGAGCATGAAATGTTGCATCCAAACATGATTTATAACAACGTTAGGTCTCTTAGAGAGACATAAGCTTGGGTAATGGATTGGGTGGATAGAATGGGAGGCAGAGTGCTTATTTGTAGGTGGTACTGTTTAAAATTAGTCATCACCATTTTTGTACTGGTTTAGTGATTTACCTTCAAAGATTAACTTATTCAAACTCTCATCTAGATTTAATGATAATTTTTGAAGGATAATTTATTATCTGAGGACTTTCCAACATATGCCATTACTCGACATGTCTGCAAAATTTATACTAAAATATACGGGGTAAATTGCACTTTGAATTACTACATTTTGTTCCCAATATTCTGTCTGGTTCCCATATCCTGCTGTATTTCCACTTCTGGGTTTTGTGATAAAACCAAAGAATGAAAAATTTGAGCAAATAAAGATGGTATGAGTGCACAGCAGCTACATCCTGTAGATTATAGAGAAGTTCAGTATGAGAAGAACTATAAATTCCTTCTAGTTCTGCCGTTGCAGTACCATAACCAGCATTCTAGCTACATAAAAAGTAATAACAACTGACATATGGATGCCTAGGAAACATTTAAAATCAAAGACAGGCTCCTTTTTCTCAAAACTCTTGTTTGTATTAAAGCTCCATGCATTGAAATTTTGGTTATATCCTTTTCTTTTACACACTAAGTATCTTCAGTGATAAGTTCATGAAAGTTAATCTTTCTTTTTAATAGTTTATCTGTTCCAAAGCAAGTTGTTCCTAAAATCAGGTTTATTTATTTACACATTTAGGAATATGTGCACATACCTTGACATGAGCATCCTTAAAAGACTACCTTGGTTAGATAACCCTATTTTATTTTCAAAGAAAAGAGGCAGACGGTCACAATAGCTAAAAGTCACTGGCCTTAGCTGGACCCATCTGAGACAGGATTCAGTGTGGAATAAAGGAGACAATTCAGTTTAACTGTATCATTTGTCTAAGCCAGGTATCATCACCCAAATCTCCATTATGCTCAAAGGAAACAAACAGGTTCTTCCAGCTGTGAATTATCTAATATAGCTGGGATTTTCTTTTCTTCAGAGTGAGATGAACCACCCTCTAGAGGCAAAAAAAAAAATCATTTAACAGTGACTTCTCAGCTCTGCTGTTAAACTACAGGCTAAGAGAGAGAATTTCTGAAGTTACCTAAGAAAACCTTGCCTCCAAGAAATTAAAAATTTACCCACCGCCATGCTGAAGATAAATAATAAAACCTTCAAGTCTTCTGATTATTGTATTCAGACACCAAATCCAAGGGTTCCAGTGCTTTCTAAGAGGCATCACATACAAAATCCTTCCAACTTTTCCTTTAAATTTCTGTATCATTGCTACAACCACAAATAACACTCTACATTCCTGTTATTTATACTTAAGGTTCAGGTCGCTGTGTTTTCTTCCCGATTACTCCACTTACTCTGTTCTCCCCTTGCTTATGCAATCCATTTAATTTCCCTTTCCTTTCTCTTCAGGGAATCCTGATATTATTTTTATACCATGTGTTCTTGTAATTTTGACTGTGTTAGGGTATCACAGTAGTGCAGGAAACTAACAATATGCTCCAGGTAGTTTGAACATTTGGAAAAGAGATGTTCTAAGCAGAATATAGTCTAAAGCTGTATCTGAACCAAATATCAAAGTATTTAAAGTAAAAGTCTTATTAAGGGGTATGAAACCCCTTAATTCCCAACCTTTTAAACCCTAAAAGCTCATTGCTAAAGAATGAAATTTTTTAAATTAATTTATTAATTTCCAATCATATCATTTAGCCTATTCTGTTACATTAAACCATTAGTTATTTATTACATTGCACTAATATTATTAATACAATGCACTAAAATTATCTGGATTTCTAAACTGCACTATTTGAATATAGTGATAATATTTATTTTAAATAGATAAGACCAGAATGATAATGGAAAAGGAAGTGGATATATTCATTCCTCCTTTTCCCCCCATCCTTTCACCAATAGCAGATTTCAATATTAGCAAAATCTCCAAAGTGTGGCAATAACTGGAGAACAGAACCTACCATGTGCAGATTTTTCTCTTTGTCTCCTGAGAAAGAGAATTGTTTGAGCAGAGGAGTGTTAGAATTTAACTTTTGGACTTTCCCCAGAGAAGCTGTGGCTGCCCCATACCTGGAAGTATCCAAGGCCAGGTTGGATGGGGCTTGGAGCAACCTGGTCTAGTGGAAGGTGTCCCTGCCCATGGCTTATGTTGGAATGAGATGTTCTTGAAGGTTGCTTCCAACCCAAACCGTTCTGTGATTCTATGGAATTTTTCTGTCTGTTTGTTTTTCAATCTACAAACTACTTGGAAAGCAATATAATTTCATATCAACAAAACGTTTTCTGAAAGGTTTTCTGAGGTCATCCAGCAGCATATGGACTTCATTTTTCATGGTCAATAGTTACATGTGGCCAAGAGTTGCTCTTATTACAACTGTGAAATGCTTTTTTCCTCAGTACTTGAAATCTTATGCTTCCAGTAATGTTGTCAGGCAGGTATATGACACAGGAAGGGAAGCCAAGGAACTCAACATCTGTTGGAACTGCTCTCTCCTTTGTCCATGCCATGAAGCAAATCCCTTCTCTGCAGGACAGCCCTGAAGGCTAAGTCCAGCCAGCAACTCCATATGATCATAGCAAGCCTGTGATGTCCAGAATTGTGAAATGTTTCTGCAGTGCTGGGCTGTAAATGCAGGAGGTACAGGTTTGGCTTCAAGCGAACAGAACTGGTTGTCAAATATCTGAGACTTGACTGCTCTCTATTGTTTACTTTAACATAACTCTTAGAGACCTCCTGGTGCTGAGTACTCTACTGTTAAAGAAATAGGATTGTCTTTAATTATGTAAAAGGTTCCCATTTTTAGCCATGTAAAAGTCTACATCAGTCATCGATTTTTCTTCTACAGGCAATGGAGAAACAAAGGGCTTTTCAGAGTGGGATTCATGAAGTTCTAACAGGCATATCTAAAATAGATAGAACCAATTTGTCTCTGGAGACGCCTGACCCTTGACCACAAAGAAAATCAAGACTAAGTTAGAGAAGAAGTCTAATTTTAAAAAAAATTTATTTAGGCAATATGACTGCCACCTACATTTAGCTGCCCTGACTCAAAGGCTTGTTCCATATGCAGGAAAGATCAATAAAGAATGTAGCATATTTTCATTTCACAGGCAGGGATGCACATGGCAAAAAGGGCAGCATTTCCATGTGCACTTTGGTGACATAGGAACCCAAATCGCAGCATATTTTTTTAGTTGGGTCCAGTAAGATCAAATGACTTCCGTAAAGTCACACACAGAGTCTGTGTTTAGGCAAGAGCTGAAGTCAGCCCTCGGGAGTCCGGAGCCACTGCTCATCCTCACCACTATTCCACCCCTCCTTCATCAGCCTCCTGACCTGACTAAACGGCACTGTCAGGGTCCCTTTCTTTTCCTTTTTTGAAGGAAAAGCTGTGTGGGTCTCTGAAGTTAAGCAAGTTTCTTCTGCTTTACACATCTAAATTAAAATCTATTTAAGAAAAAACTACAAGACATAGTGCAATTTTAAAGTCATTTGGCAAACTGATTCTGTCAAGAAAGCTTAGTTTCATTCTGTTTGCTTGCAACAGCTTTTTTTTTCCATAACTCTGCTGTTCTTGTTCTTTTAATACATTTGGGAGGCCTGTCAAGGCCTATCCACTCTCTAAATAGCTTTGCAGATTAAATTTTTAACTCTACTCTCTTCATGCAGATGTATATTTCTGACAAAGAATTGCACTGACATGTCATCTCCCATCTTTCTCACAAGAGAGGAAATAGCTACGTGCCAGTGCCGTTCGAAACTCTGACTCTCCCCAGCAAACAATAAAATAAAATACTCATAATTATAAACCCTTGCATTGAGAAAACCCACTTCTTCTTTATTTGAGCTTTTGCTACGCTAATTTCCTTTGTCATAGCAGTTTTGGGCTATTTTCTTCTTCACCTTCAGCAACATTTTTAACCAGGTAATGAGAAACTGGGGAATATGGGGCAGAAAGAAAATGCGGTTTGTTGATTTAGTTGCTGCTACAGGTAAA
This sequence comes from Edolisoma coerulescens, assembly GCA_013397115.1. NCBI lineage: Eukaryota > Metazoa > Chordata > Aves > Passeriformes > Campephagidae > Edolisoma > Edolisoma coerulescens. The sequence continues at coordinate 1,453,391 of VWZW01002568.1, forward strand.
CCTGGACTTTTAGCCAAAGACTGTGCAGAATACCCAGCCTAACCTTAAATCCTTTTTTTTTCACTTGGAAACATTTTTATCATTACTTTTTCTTTTTTTAAACATAACTAGGAAAAAATCCTACTCTACTGCAGATGCACTGTGTAAGGAAAGGAATGCCCTGCCTTCACAGGAATGAAGGCTTTCTGATTTACTAGATGGGGAGTGTGCCCAGTTAAGGACTTTTTGAGAGCAGTTATTTCCTAGAACAGTGTAAGAGACAGTAAAGAGGGAACAAACTGAATTTGAGTGAGCAGAATCCATCCCCAGATTAGGTATGTAAATTAAAAGGGTCTTCGATGTGTCGTGCAGTTTGTCATCTTACGTTCAGCTTCCTTCTCCCCACAGAATCAATTGCATGTAAATAGGTCGTTGCTTATGCATAAGTCATTGCTTATGAATTCTTATTATCAAACACTTCTTTGGGACTCAAGATGCTTTTCTGAGATAAATATAGAGCAGAAATGGATGAACATGGAAGAAAAATACTCATAAAGATAATGGGAGATCTCTGGGGTAACTCCACTGCATCTAGTACAAATGCCCATTAAAGAGTCTGAGCATTTATGGTCATAAATACTTACTCAAGGTGTGGAGAAAGCAAAAGGAATGTTTCATCGACCAAGATTATTAAAAAATAAAGGAGATTGCACTTTCTGGGAGTTGTTATATGACAGACTTTTTACTTTGACAGCAATTGAGAAATGCTGGGTTCTGTCATTTAAGGATATTTCCACATTTTTGTCCAGCGTTGGGGACAGAAGTTATGCATGTTATTCCCTCTTCTCATTTTTATTGTTGTGTGCCTGATTTGTGTCTCCCATTTAGAAGTTCAGGTTAAAGTTTATTCTTATCTTTGCAATGCTAAGACAAATTTTTTTCTATTGGTCACACTGGAAAATTTCCATATTTTTTATTTACAGACAAGAGATAAACTCTGGAAATTATCTAGATTTTTAGCTGCCAGAATATTCACTCTGTGCTGAACATGTGGGGTTTTGTCCCACTCTTCTAGATCATTTTTGTGGATTGCTCCTGTCTTCTGAGGTTCAGGGTTGCTCCTGTTGATTGGAATAATTAAAACTTCCATGGAACTTAGGATGTATTGATAAGCATTTTAAAGTGTTAAAAAGAATAGAAGCAGCAGAAAAGAATTTGAAGCAATTTCTTTGCCACTGAAATAATTTGCCACTGAAAGGACTCTTGCCTTCAAAAAAACCCCCAAACTTTCCCCTTCCTTAAGATCACAGTTGAACAGTAAATATAATGACTATTCAAGAGCAGCCACAGAAAAGCTCCATTACCCTTTTACATGTGGAAATTGAGTTAAGGAAAATGAAAAGCCCAAATCCTCATGGTTATTGAGTGTTGGATTTCATTGCTGGATTTCAAATTTTGTGAGGAACTGAGTAACTGAGACAAAATGCTTCACAGTGGATCATCACCCACTCAGCTGTTAACTCCATTTATGACAATATGTTCTGAAGTGATGGAGTTCATTACTCCACCGATTACAATGTGTGACCATCTACCAGAAAGGTTTTCACCGATCTCTGTCTGGGAGCAGGACCTGAGTATTTTTTTCGGACCCACGTACAAGCATTTATTAGTATTGTACTGGAACTGGGTATGGAACTTACTAGTGTGTGGATAATGATGGGATCTTCTCGGCTCGTAAAAGATATTAATACTCATCAAAAATAAAGCAAATTACTGTAGAAGGGGGAAAACTCCATTATCATAGCATCAGATTCATTTAGGTTGGAAAAGATCTCTATTGCCCTTCTCTGCACATGATCCAGCATCTCAGTGTCTTACTTGTAGCGAGGGGCCCAAAGCCAAACACAATATTTGACATGCAGCCTCACCAATGCCAAGTGTAGGAGGATGATCACATCCCTAGAATCAGTCTCATGAAATGTGAAAAACTACATCTGTTTAGCTGTTCAAATGACCTCAATAATTTGGGGTGTTAAACATGTGATGGTTTTAATATTGGAGCATTGAACGGTAGAATATTCAAAACCATAGCACCTATATGCTCCCAAAAAGTCCAGAGCCTGAACTACAGACATTAGAAATGGAAAAAAAAATATTTATGCCTGGGCAGTCCTCCACAATGTTCTGCTGTTATCCTTTGTTTCACCTCTGAGAGGTGTTGAAATACATTGAGATTTGTTGTGCGTTTGGGATGGAAGGCAGCAGTAAACAAGGCTTTCTGTAGTAGAACTTCTGAGCCAGTTGTGATGGAAAAGAATTAAAAGACTGAGTTAAAGGTGTTATTAGTAATTAAACTACTCAGCTTTTTTTTTTTTTTCTGATTCATCTGCTACCATGAAGCAGGTGAAGACTTTAAACCACAGCTCAAGAATGAACTTGACAATTTGTTGAAAAAGTGTTACATTTGAAAAAGCATTTAAATCTGTTTTGCTTTTACTCACATCTTCCTTAAGGAATTTTAGTACAGAGCATAAGGTCTGTCAGAACAATATTTTTGAGGAACAAATCTATCAACAGCAAAATAGTTTCAATATAAGAAAAAAAAATTGCATTTGCAGAATACCATTCCATTTCTTTTTTTCTGCATGCATTTCAGTTCAGGGGATATGAATTCCACATAAAAGCTCACATTATTTAAAGCACTAAAAGCAGACTATTTCTGTTGTTTCCCTCATTACTGAGAGTCCTGGAGGGCTCACTGATCACGGAAGTTAAAGTGATACTGTAGATAGGTTGTGCTCACCACTGTAAAGCCACATACACCTTATCACATGCACGTCCTCACCTGTAAATACAATATTTTTAATTAAAGGGCCCTGCTGAAGGGAAAAGGAAAAGAAGGCATGAAATTTACAACAGTTTTCCCAGGGAAGCAGTGGAATTACCATTGCTGAAAGTGTTCAGGCCCTTAATGCTTAGTGGTGAACATGGTGGTGGTGCTGGGTTGACAGTTGGACTCGATAATTCCAGAGGTCTTTTCCAACATTAATGATTCCATGATTCTATGTAATTATGCCCCTCTGGAAACTGGTAGATCCATTGTGTCAGGACAGCTGAACGACATGGGAGACTTAGGAGTGGTAAAGGTTTCCTCATAACTTGAGGATTTCAGAGTACAACCTGCCCGTTTATTTACTTGCAAGCTAATTTTAACTTTTGTGACTGAAGCTATAACTACCAAAGAACTGGGGGATCCACATAGCAACTTCTGCCAGTTAAATAAAAGTGAAGGTTTGTATCTTCACATCTCTTCTCATTCCTGGCATGCTATTTAAAATGTTATTTTGAATTTCTTTTTCAGAGAGGCTGTCAGTTCACCTTTGAGAGAGCTGCAGTTGTTGCTCTGTCGCCTCTTATGAAAGGTTTCAGCCTGATAAATGATAGCAAAGCAGATCTGCACAAACAGATGTACACTCCGCTTTCCCCACGTTAGTTAGACTCTTTATGGCACTTGTAAATTAAGGAACAGAATGATATGGAAGAATATTAAACAAAAATGCTGTTACAATTGATGTGTTCCCTGCACCCATTTGGTTTTGCCTTGATCTAGTCCCCTCCAAGCTTGTTCTTTGTCAGACCACCTTGTTCCATACTATTTCCCTTCTTACAAACATTGATCTCCATTGATCTGGACTATAGAAATCAGGTAATTTCTCCAAGAAATGACGATTTCTCTTTCCCCCATGACCTTTCTCATCTGTGCAAGTGTTTTAGGCATGGAATCTTCTGCTCCCTTTTTGATGCAAACTTGACCTCTGTTGTCTTACTTGGAAAATGCACTTGATTTCTAACAAGAGCTTTTCAAAATGTAACACTGCTGATTTGTTGGATAATGAAATCCAAATTGTTCCACAAAAAAAGGTGCAATTATACAGCGTGTAATACACAAATAAATTGACTTAATGTTACATTATAATGAAAACTGTGCAAAATCCTCTACACAAGCACAATAAAATAATAAAAAGTAATAGAACAGGTAATAGATGTAAAATAAATGCTAAAAAAGTAGTTCAAATCATTTTCATACCAGTCAAAAGATACTGAGAAGGGCGCATCCAATCACAATAAAACACCAGAATGAAACACTTCTAAATAGTAATATAAATTTTTGTGGACACTTCATGTCCCATGATGTGGAATTGACATATAGTTTGATTTTCTTTTTCCTAATGTAAGCCACAGTTTTACAGTCCTAGTGAAAACATTTTATTGCTGGGGATGTATTAGACATGGTTCATTTCCCTTCTCAGTATGGCTTTAATTTTCCACATCCATGGCTTGACACAGACCCAAACACCAGAAGATGGTTGTCTGCTATAAAGTGTTTGGTTTTCTTTGATTGCTTTACAATTTAATCTATAGTTCATTCCATTAACCCTTTCCATTTTAATGCCACCAAAGTCTTCCCCCTCTCCTTAATATAAAGATAAACTTCCCCTGAATCATTTCTGCTCTCATGTCCAGCGGATTACAAAGAGAACAGGAAGGAGAGTGGTGCTGGGGGGACGAGCACTTTCTTCTCAGTTAACTTCCCAATCGGTGAAATAATTGAATGCACAACAGCAACAGGATTTTCCCTTCTGTTTTCATAATACATTCATAATTATTCATTCATTTGGTTTGGTCATATTCATACCAACGCACAGAGCCAAGAAAGTGCCACTGTCATTCTAACTTTCTCCTCAATCCCTGCTCTTCAGGGGGGGAAAATAAAAAACCCACGTTCCCGTCTGCAGTGTTGTCACATCCGATATCCAGTTCCTTCCGGCAGAGAAAGTGGATCTGGGAGGGTCACCAGATCAGCCTGTGCCTCGGGGCTCCTCGCCTCAAGTACAAAAGACTCGACTCAACTCATGTTAGTCATGTAGGTGGCCTATCGGTGGTGACGGACTGCCAGCTCGGTCTGTGGGCTACCCGTGATAACTGCCTTGAAATGCTAAGTGCTTAATTAAGGACCTTTCATATCAGTTATTGAGGGCTCCATCTCCCATAGCCCAGGGCGTTGTACTTTACAGAGGACTCCCCAGAGCCACAGCCAACTTTATTGCAGTGACAAGTTAAAAAAAAAAAAAAAAGAAAAAAAAAAAAAAGAAAAGAAAAGAAAGAAAGGGGGTAAAAAAGGGAAAGAGAGAAAGAAAAGAAACAAGTGGTTTTAATCCTCCTGCAAGCTCCCAAAATCTAAATACAAGCAGACAGCTGAGCTGACATCATGATCTCCTACTAAAAATATATTTTTTTTCACTATTTATGAGAATATTGCTTTCTCGTGTTTTGGGTAAGGTACGGAGTCATCCCTGACGAGACAATCAGACCACTCGTGTTAACCCATGGTGATACTCTGCAGTGCACAGCTCTTCCCTTCCCTGAGAACCCTCAGTACCAGATGAAGGGGCATGTTTATTTAAAGCAGAAAAAACAGATGTTTGTGGCTAAACCTTGTATAATTAATCCTTGCTTTTCAAAAAACAGCAGATCCAGTTCTGACAAGGAAGGGGAGAAATATTTCACTTGCTTTTCATAAACAGCAGATCCAGTTCTGTCAAGGAAGGGGAAAAATATTTCACAACCGACTTCAGTAGCTGAGGTTTAGAAAGGAATACCTTTTGTTTCAGTCTGCAGCAGAGGAGCCCTGCAGAAGAGTGATCTGTTCTGCTTCTGATTCCTCGTGAGGGCATCTATCAGCAGCAACTCTGCTGAAGTCATTAAAGTTACATTGCTGTGAAACCACCATAAGGACAATCCGAAAAAGCCACAGCTTTCATTCAGGATGTTCATAGACAGGATAAGCACGGTGGAAACATTTCTTATCATGCACCAGTTTCATACCAGAATTATTCTTTATTTGCAGCAGTGCAAGAGAAGTTCAGAATCAGGACAAAGGACAAAATGTTGTTCCCAGTTCCTGTAGGACCAAATCAAAGGAGCTGGAAACTAGAATCAACAAGCCTAATAATTTTAATACCAGGCCTAATTGCCATCTCATTTACCCCCACCATAGCACAGCTGGGGAGATGGACTGTTTGCAAACCCAAAGTCATTGAAACCCAAAACTCAGGAAGAGTTCTCCGCAAGCTAAACTCCAGTTTGTAGAGCCTTTTGGGATGTCCTGAGACTGCAATGGGGATGGTCTGGGTGCTACAGGCTGGGCAGAGCCTGGTGAAGACATCCAAAGGCATGCAGCACTCCCAGCAAGGGACATGCGTGCAGTGTTGTACCACAGATGTAGCCAACCCCTTGCCATCATCCAGCAAGCTAAAATCCTAGCAGGTACAAACAGCAAGGCAACCAAATCACACTACCCAGAAGGCGCAGGCTGAGAATTCCTCTTTTAATTTCTTTTCTCTAATATCCTTTCTTCTACTTCTTTTTTGTTAATCAGCTCACTTTGAGTTCTTTTATGTACCTGAACTTCCTCAGTTGCCAACTGATGTGGAAGAACTGGATGTCTAAAAGTCAGTGACACCAAAATGATTTATTTTTAAAGTGCAAGTGACAAGTATTTAAAGTAAAACAACACTTTTTACACTTGAATCATATTTTATCAGCACAACTGCATAATAATTTGAGAGCAGAGGATTGTCTTCATTAGTCTCTATGTATTTTAATACAGTCCAAGGTTTGTATTTTATATTTAAATTTAACTATGGTATCCTAAATATTTTAAATATTCTATTTGGTATATAGTACTGTGTATATTATATTTTGTGTACTGCATTTAAACGATATATAAGTAATTTATAACCTGTTAGGAATAATAATAATCAAAAAAATAGATCAAGTTTATCTTGGGGCTTGTTTATTTTTCCACTAAGAGCTTAGGCAGGATTTAAGTAGCAAAGATCAGTGTTATCTGAGATATACATTACTTACTGCATCTAGGAGAGAGATCCTGCAGCCTTGTTCATATGAAATATTATCATACCCCTTCTGCACTTCACAATCTCCAAATAAAGGAGAAAAGATTAAACCTATTGCTTGTTCAGTGTGGTGAGATCCTTTGAAATGAAAAAAGCTGAATAAATGGAAGATGTGATTGCTACTTCATCTGAATTTGTAATTAAAGCCACTTCTTTTTCAAGGCTAAAAATCAGGGAGCCTTCTCCTTGTGTACAGTTTTTCATGCCTAATTTAGCAGATTATATTTCTCCCACATCCTGTGACAGTTAAATAAACAGGCGTAGGAAATATCTCTAAAATCATTTAAGGTTGTCCATAAAAAATAAAATAAAATAAAAAAGGAGGTCGACATGCTGAAACAAACAATATACCTCCAGAAAATGGAAATACTGGGGCCATTGTTTAATTTCCGAGACCAGGTTACCGGGAAGATTATTGATGATTCCGAGCTTGAGCATCTGTGCTCACTCAAGAGTGTGATAGTGACAATTATTAACCACAAACCTGTTGGAGGGGCAAGAGTAAATAAGCCATCAGTGCGGAGCTGCGTGCCAGAGCCGCATTCCTCCGGACCGTATTTTTCGGCAGCAAACTCCACCTGATGACAGCTACAATCAACAGTGGCTCCAGGCAGCTGCTTTGCTGCAGGCCACATTCAATTATGTCGCCCTGCATTAGTCCCTGGCGAAGCTGTCACCTTCCAGCCTGTGAAGTGATAGCATGAAGAGGCTCCTGAAGTCTCGGCAGTTCTGCCTTCGGTTAGGGGAGCAAGGGGAAGAGACGGGGGAAAAAGACCATTAGCACTGTGCCTGCTTGCAGCATTCATTTTGCTCGTGGAAGGAGAAAAAAAAAATAGCTTAGGTGAGCTGGATTCGGAAAGTTGTCTTGTGTTGGATAATTGAAGATTTTTTTTCTCCCATAAAAACCTTTTTTTTTTCCAACTGGGTTAAGGGTAGAAACACATGCTGTTCCCTTTCCTGGATTTTTGGAGTTACTCAGCCTTCTAGAGGGTGACTCAGACTGTACTTAGAGCAGCAGGGAACTCTGCTGTATGTTGCTTTTTTACAATGCATTTTCCCAAGCAATTCCATGGCATTTTGGGAGATCAGAAGTCATCATAGATTCGTGGAATGGTTTGGGTTGGAGGAGACCTTAAAGATCATCTCATTCCAACACACTGCAATGGGCAGGGACACCTTCCACTAGACCAAACTGATCCAAGGCCTGTCCAACCTGGCCTCAGACACCTCCAGGAATGGGGCAGCCACAGCTTCTCTGGGCAGCCTGTGCCAGGGCCTCATCACCCTCACAGTAAAGAATTTATTCCTAAATTCCTGAAGGGGCCTTTGGTTTTACCTGTTCAGCATCTGCTCACCCAGAGCAGTTCCACAAAGCCTCCTGCTGGGAAGAACATGGACCATGGCAGGATTTTGAGGCAAAGGAGAGGAGTTTTCACTGACAGGTGAGACAGCATATGCCAGGACCAAGGCAGCCTGATGGGCTGAGACCTGAAGCATAAATCCTTGTGGCTGACAGAGCTGGAGGTGCTTAGTCTGGAGAAAATGAGGCTCAGGAGGCACCTTACTGCTCTCTACAACTCCCTGAAAGGAGATTGTAGCCAGGTGGGAGTCAGTCTCTTCTCCCAGGAAACAAGTGATTGGACAAGAACAAATGGCAGAAATGGCCTGAAGAAGTACCAGAGGGAATTTAGATTGGAAATTAGGAAAAATTTCTTCACTGAAAGGGTGGTCAGGCTTTGAAACAGGCTGTCCAGGCATCATCCCTGGACAAGTGTTAAAAAAATGTGTAATGTGGTGCTTGGTGACATCGTTTAGTGGTGGGCTTGGCAGTGCTGGGTTAATGATTGGACTCAGTGATCTCTGAAGTATTTTCTAAAGTTATTGATTCGATGATTCTCTGGGAAATGGGTGTTTCCTCTGCATCTCCAGCACTGAGGCTGCGGGTTGGCTGTGTCACCCCATGGCTGTAGAGTTCTTGGCACAATACGAACCCCAAGGGAGATGTTACACATGGATTTGTACTTTCTTCTCCTATTACTGCCCATTTGATGAGGGCTGGACAGTTTTCCAAGCAAGTGATTGCTGTGCTCATGTACAGGGGTTTCCAGAACAACCCAAGCTCTCCCTGCCCAGAAATTTCATATCTCAGCTTTCAGAGGTACAATAGCACTAAAATTATATGATAGTAATAGTTTTGTCATATAGAATCACAGAATCATAGAATGACTCTTTAGTTGAGTCATTGAGAGGGACCCTAAAGATCATCTCATTTCATCCCCCTGCCATGGGAAGGGACACTTTCCACTAGCTCAGGTTGCTCCAAGCTCCATCCAGTCTGGCCTTGAACACTTCCAGGAGTGGGGTTAGATGATGTAGTATGTGTACACATTTATAACAATGCACTAACATTATTTACTAAAATCACTGAAGAGATAAGTAATCAAGTGGCAGTCCACAAGGCACTAACAATAATCTTCCTTAAATAACATAAAAGAAAAACAGGTGAGAGTTTTCTGCAGTAAGAAAGACACAATAAACCTTAAGACACTTTATTTTTTTCCCCACAGTCATCTCCAACCTATAGTATTCTGCCAGCCAGTTGTATGTAATTAATATTCTCTCTATTTCACTCCAAGATATTGTTCTGCCTCTCTGCTTATTTTACTTAGTTGCAGCCCAAACCACTGCATTCCAGTTCCACTTTTAAGGAGATGTTTTCAAAAGTGCTTAATTCCTCAATACAAATTCCTTAATAGTTTAATGGGGTAAATTCCTGGCATAAAACTTACTGCCCAAAAAAGCTGTTGCAGCTCTTTGTGTCCTCTTTGAGAAATTCTACTTGGGACTGTAACATGCTTATCATATTTATTAATCATGTACTACTTCTCAATTATTAATATAAGTGAACCTTAATACAGAACATGCTTAGAAATGACTTGCACTTGTGCTGTGAAAGGAAAAGTGTTTCTTGCAGTGCTGCTCCCACTGTGAGAGGGGAATGACACAGGAAAGAAGCTGGGCTTTAGCCACCTTCATCTGCCTATGAAGGTTTCCTGAGGTGTGCCTCAATTTCCCTATTTTAAAAGAAATGGTAGCACAGCCCTGTTTTGCACTGCTGTGGAAAAATTTCTTTCATTTCCTTTCTGGGAAAAATTTCATTTATTTCCTTTCTGAAAGCAGCAAAGAAACCCAGTTTCCTTCCACAAAACCTCACAAGCACAGAAACCTTCCCTTTCGTACATTTTTAAAGCGAATCCTAACCATTTGCCTCAGTGCTGCAAAATAAAACTCTAAAAGTCCCAGTAAGCCCAAAAAAAAAGCTGCACAATGAACAGATTGAGCAAGTGCACCTGGGGATAAATGCATTATGGACTTAGATCCATTATCACACCTCTTCCCATCACAGCCACTATCCGAACCCCACAGGAAATCATTCATTGAGACGCGGAATGTCATTTTAGTTGTAGCATTAATTTCCCAGCTGCTGGTAAAGATATATTGTGCCCCTTCCTTGCGTATAAAAGAAAATGAGCACAACTCCATTTGATAACTTCACTACTGGATGTAGGTTTTATTTAGGGCCAAGGTCTCTGTAGTGTAAACGTTGGGAGCATCCGTGTTCCTTGCTATAGATGGGCCCTTTGATTTTATTGTTTCTCCAAGCAGTGAATAACATGCATTGACACACTGATGAGGAGGTTCCAAATGAAGAATATGGCCATAACTAAAATGATATTATTCTGTCCCCTCAAGGGGAAGTTTTTCTCTCCAATCGCAGCAGGAGGCACTTGTGATAAAACTCAGTTTGGGACATTATCCTCCTCATGTTTATTTACTTTTCCCCTTTTTTATATATGCAATCAATATGAAAATGGAGCCAAATGTATGTTATACTGCATAAACCCAACTGTTTCCTCCCTCTCTTTTTTTCTTTATTCAGCAGATTGAATCCTAAAAGCTTCTACCAATCTGAGCACCATGGAGCCAGGATTTTTTAGTGCAGATAAAAGGCAGAAAATATACTTGGTAACAGTGTGCAGTCCAGTTCTTTCCTGTGATTCACATGGCCTAATTTAGACACTTGAGTTAAGATGAAACCTGTAACAACCCAGAGAGCTTATTTCTTTCCACTGATTACTCAGAGACACTATAATGAGCCCCACAGATTATTATTTCTGTGCTATAATTGCTTGAATTTTGTGAGATGAATCCTCACCCTGTTGTATAAGGGACTGGTGTTCTTGGAGAACGAGATATGGAATTGCGGCCATGGAAACTAGAAGCAGCTACTGTTGGTAGATACGCCTGATATCTACTATTATGGCATTTTCTGGGTGAAAGAAACCACATCCGGATGGGAATGGGGTGCACTGGTCTCAGCCCTGCGGCATCTGCCAGTCTGGTCCTCCCAGGATCACTTTAAGTGGTTGTTCAACAGTAAAAATTAGTTCACACACAAATATAAGCATTACCTTAAAAAAATGGGTCCTCCAAAGTGTAAACAATGGGGTTTTTAAATGAAAATAAGTGGATATTTTGCAAAGTTCCTTGTAAATGTGGCTCTAAGTGTTACTTTTGTCTTTGCCAGATCAGTCTTCAGTGTTTAAATCCTGGAGAGCCTGATCTCCATCATGGACCCATACATATTAGTTAAATCCTTGGGAAGTGTCTCTTTCAGCCTCATTAGGACCTAAAACAAACTTCACTGTCCTGGAGAAAGGGTTTATTTTCACAGTGAATTTAGGGCAATCTAAGTCTGTTTTCAATGGCAAAAATTCCATCCTAGTCATCAGCTCTCAACTGTCTTCGCTGTGACATCACAGAGTTCCTGAAATGTTGGAACCAAGAATATAGTTCTAAATGCAAAAGAGGTCTAAAAGTGCCATAGTTTTCACCCCGAGTCTTTCAGATCCACCTGATCACTCAGCCACACAACTGGCAATTCAGGGTAAGGAAAAGAAATTTCCCCAGAAATGTTTCTGAAGGAAGGGCTCCCTTAATAAGTTGCATGGACTTAGACTGGTTTGACTTGTGCTTTTTATCAAACCATAGTCTTAAAACCAATTCAGAGTAGAGCTCTTTTCTATTTCTCTCATTTTCAGTCTTTCTCTGAAAAAAAAATACCTTCAGAAAGATCAGAGGTGAGTCAATGGGAATAGTTTTAGCCAATATGGTGAAAATGTGAGCTCTCCACATTGCAGAGGAGGAAATTCCATCAGAGAGGAATGAGTCAAAAACATTTATCGCTACATGGTTCGAAACTGAGATAATGTGACTTGACATGATAAACTCCCTCCCTTTCAAATGCCAGAACAATGTCCATTTTTAATCTTCTACCTTTACATGTTTTAACCCTAAAGTAGAAATATATCCTGGCAGGAGGAAGTGACAGATGCTCTGTGTGGTGTGGAGGTGATGAAAATAGTACAGCTGGAACAGGGGCTGATGAAGAAGAACCTCTCATTTATCCAAGCTATATATTTACTGATAAGTCAGTATTAAACCACCAGACTGGCACAGAAACTCCATGGTCATTAAGATTTTCACAGTGCATTAGGAAAAAATCTGAGCTTCTTCAACCAAAATACCTGTGCTCCTGTTAGGAGCTCAGCTGCCCCTACCTAATTTAGAATAAGTGTCTAATAGAGTAAGGATTGTTCTCTCTAAAAATATGCATATATTAATAGCGACTGTCCTAGTCCTCAGAAAAATTATCCCATAAATAAAAATTATGTTGTGGTCACAGCCAAGGAACACTCCAAGGAGAAGGTCCATCACGTCATTTTTGTCCCTTTTCTAGGAGTCAGCCTTTGGGGCTCCTTAGGGCTTGGGGATATTTTCATTCTTGAGTGTTCAGCAATAACCTTCAGAAATGGGGATGATCCCCATGAGAATTCTCCTGATTGGGGCAGTCCCATGAAATGGTTGAAAGGTGGTTTAGGACCCTCTCCTAATATAGAATCCTGTTTGCTTTCCGGATAGAGGTAGCAATCACTGGATTACTTAATAAGAGGAAAAGAATGAGACATCGCAGCAGGGAAATTACATTTTTTAGTCTGCTAGAAAACATTTAGAATTTAAGTAGTCTTTTTTTGTCTAAAACTGATGGCAGTCTCCCAGAAGTCCAAACATGGTGGTTACTGCCGTGGTTAGGCTTCCTGAAGAGAGAGAGGAAAAGTAGATGGCAGGAAGGAGTTTCTGCTGGTGGTGTGTATGAAATTTAGGTGCCTAAATCCTTAAATAAGAAAAATTTATATTAACTAGACCACCTTCCCAATATTCTGCAGTAAAGTTTCTCACTGCCTAATTGTGGTGGTGCCACAAAGTCTCTCAGTCTTGATGGAAATCAACAAGTCAATACCTGTACGGCTCTTGGGATCCAAAGGTTAAACTGTGTTCCCTCTGTCTCATTTGAGGAATCTTGCTTTAGTAGAGGTTCTTAGAGCACATCTCTCAGGCTGGATTATGCTCAAAATATTATCACACCACCTCCTGCCTCCTCCCTGCCTGGGGTTCCTCTGGTTTTGGCGGATCAAACATGGAGGTCTTGAACAAATTCCCTCCAGGAGAAGCAGGGACTAAACCCCTGTTTTCCATAGATGAAGTAGACACTCTTTAAGGTGTGATTCCTCTGATCCATCCTGGGAGAGCATCTTTCTTTCTATGGACTATAAAGACACTCTCAGGTGACTTTTCTCACATAGACATCAGATTTCCAAATTTATCCCAGACATACTAAATTGTGACTGACCTGGAAATACTCCAGTGACCATCTTTAACATCGTAACTTTCCTTTCCCCCATGTTTCCTACGCCTCAAATTTTCTTGTCCCCTCTTCAGGAGGCAAAAATGGTTTCTTATAGTGCAGTTTTGCTTTTCCTTCCCCATTTCCAAACTCGTGAGTTTTTCCAGAGGCTGAAGTGTGACTCGTTCTCCAGCCACAGTTTTGCAAATTGGGAGTCACAAGCTGTGCACAACTTGAATGTGCAACTGAAATCCAGTGGATCTGAGGTATTCAGGGGTTGTATTTTGGGCCTTCCCTCTGTGAGACCAATTCTATAGATTCAACAGGATTTATTCTATATGATCACCCAGGCTGCAGTGTCCATCTGCAAGGGAGTTCCAGAGAGCAGCCTAGTCCAGCTGGGATTGTTTTAGTCCAGGCTATTGAATGTTGGAATTCAGAGACAAACATTTTACACCACAGAAGAGAGAAGGAACGAACATAAATCCATTCTGAGCTGTCCCCTCTCACATGCTAAAGGTAGATAAAATTATGACTGATGTGGAGAAAGGGAACAGAAAAGGTTTATTCATTGTGTCTTCTAATACACAAATCTAGACGGCATGAAACAAAATTCCCCGGTAACGAGTTTTAAACAAGAAAAACCCAATGCATTTGCCAAAAACTGGAAATCCTCATTGCAATGTGCTGTGGAGTCCAAATGCTGAGTGGATTGAACAAGTGATCAGATGAATTAATGAAACAAAGTACACTGGAGTCTGTCAACATCCCAGGCAAGAGAAGTCCCAGAATCTTGAAAGACGAGTCAGGGAAAATGGTTAATTTCTCTTTGTGTTCCTGTGAAAGCCGTCAGAGGCAGGACAGCAAGTTAAGTGGACTTTTGGTCTGATGCAGATTCCTGTGCTTTTATGCTCTGGGAAATAATCCCGGATATGAGTGACAGGATAAACTGTACCTCTGGACAGCATTATACACCAATAATGTCTTTACTCAAATATCGTAGTAATACACTCTTTTTCTAACTCCTGCCAAAGTTTTCTTTGCATGATCATATCCACTCCTTTTCACAGGGATGGTTTTCACGCTAAGCCTAATGCATGCACAACTCTTCCAAATCTATCTTCTTATGGATCTTCCACAGGCCATGAGTCTGACAGAGTGGTGCTCCCTGGTTTGCTCAGCTGCTGGCACTGTTAAAAAATATTGTCCACTGGACAATGTAGCTTGCCATGATAAATGTCCTGTAGCCTGTCTGATATAGAATCAAGTCCTTTTAGAAATTTCAGCTGACAGCACCTTGATGACTGATTTGCCAAATCACCTCATTCTGGAAATGCCACCATACAAACTGGTGCTTAGGGAATTGACTGGGAAGGAAGGAATGGTGATACCCTGTGCACCTGTAGAAAGAAGAGATGTATTCCATATTCCAGGTGGTGATTCTGATGATTCTAGATAGAAACATCACGTCCTTTTCCAAAGGAGACTTGTCAGAAATTGTGTGCTCTGATTGACTAACAGAGATATGTTTTATAAAATCATAGAAACAGAGAAGAGTTTGGATTGGAAGAGACCTTAAAGATCATCTCATTCCAAACCCCCTGTCATAGGTAGGGACACCTTCCGCTAGACCAGTGTGCTCCAAGTCCCATCCAACCTGGCCTTGAACTCTTCCAGTGATGGGGCAGCCACAGCTTCTCTGGGCAACCTGTGCCAGGGCTTCTCCACTCTCACCAGGAAGAATTTCTTCCCAGTATCTAAGCTAAACCTACTTTCTTTCAATTTGAAGCCATTCTCCCTTGTCCTGTCACTCCAGGCCCTTTTAAAAGTCTCTCTCCATCTTTCTTGTGGAGTCCCTTCAGGTACTGGAAAGCCAAAATTAGGTCACCTCAAAGTCTTCTCTTTTCCAGGCTGAACAATCCCAATTCTCTCAGCCTCTCCTCATTGCCAGAGCTGCTCCACCCCTCTGATCAATTTGGAGGTCTCCTCTGGACTGTCTCAAACAGGCTGATGTCCTCCCTGTGTGATGTACAATAAGCCTGGCTCAAGGTGAATGAGAAAGGAAACTAATCCTTTAAGTCGCAATGAGCAGTAAATTCAACTCAAACTGCCTGTGAAACAATGTCTTAAACTATTCTGGGTATGTTGAGATGAAATTAAGATCTAAGCTAAAAATTAAAACATTCGCCTTTCTTTTTCGTCAGCTTAGTGCCTCTTTCTGAGAGATATTTGCCATTTTTACAAACTTATTTTAATCCAATCATGAGAAATGTATGAGACTCCCCAGTACAGGCACTGAAAAGGGTTCTTCAGTGTGCTCAGCATGGCTGGAGACGGGATGTATCATGTGGGATGGTTTCCCATTCTGCAGCCTGTTGGTTTTCCACAGTAAACCAAAATAGAAATTGGTTAGTGGTGCTTAATATTTCTGTGCTGGGCAGGCTGTGGACAAAGTCCAATGCCTGAAAACAGAACACTCCCTTTCCTGAGTCGCTGTCCTCATTTACCCCAAATCTTTAACATGGGTGAACTCGTGGGAACACGCCCCAGGGAGTATGCATTGATGTAGTCAAGTCTGAAGTGCTGTATTTAGCCAGATTTGGCAAATTTTGTGGAGAAAAGTCGTAGAATCTTGGAAGAGACAAAAAAATGGCATTTGAGTCTCCTCGCATCTCCTATTGGGAAGACCACTACTAAATACATCAATTGTTTGGGAATGTGAGAGTCCTGTAGCTCAGTCATGAACCTGAAGAGCCGCACTTTGATAAAGCTGGCACAAATTAGAATAGAGGCAGTTTAGGGGCAGATATTTCACTCTCAGGGACAGAATTTCATCTTCCAGTTTAGGACTGTGGATCTCTCAATTCAGTTTCTTGATCTCTCCAGTAGTTTGGCGTAAAATACGCTGTCTTCTTACTTATGTACTCACATATATGGGATTGCCTGGATTCCAGTGATTTCAGTGGGGATTGAAGGTCTTTGTGATTCCAGACCTGGGTTGCCTTAGCTCCCCCAAGTACAGAATTAGACATAAAGATGCTTTCTACCTACTTGGGCTGTTTGGAGAAAAACCCCTGAGCAGACTGAGGTGCTTATAGGTTTAATACAGATATACAAGTCCCTCAGATGGGCAGCTAATATAAAGCATAGAGTACACATCCTTGATTTTTGCAGCCTTGGAGGCATTTGCACCTGCACAAAATGAGTGCCAAATTGAAATAAAACTTGGATTCACATAATTTGTGCACCCTTTTTACAAAGACAAATGACTACACAGGCTGCGAGGCACTGACAGTTCAAAACAGAAACACATCTCAATATCCAGGAGCCTCATGTTTTCAAACATTGATTATAAACAGATGTGAAGACTCAGCCCAAAATAAAGAAGGTTTGATTTCCCCCTTAGATTTTTCTTAAGGGGGACGTGAACAAAAGCCTAATTTTATTTTGCTGATTACTTTTGATGAGAGTCAGGCTTCTGCATCCCCTTTTACAATACATCTTCATGGTAGCTACTCTTCCATTAATTATCCAAATAGGAATAAATATCCTCAACATAATACTAGCATCATACTCTAGTGTAGCAGGGAAAGAGAATATTTTTTTTTCTGTATTTATGAGTGACAAAAAGAAAAAAACCTGGGAAAAGTAAAAATTCCATTCTTGCGTCTTGTTTAACTAGTGCCCCCTCTTGTGGTGCTTTGGCAGCAGTACCAAACCCCAAAATCTGGTTTTCTGAGGTAAAAAAAAATCCAGGATGTAATATAGGTTCGTTCCAGAGGTGATTTAAATACAAGGTATAGTAAAATAGATTAAATGGTATTAAATGTGTCATCAAGAGGAGATGAATCAGCTGTCGATATTAGAAAAAAGAACAGTGTTAAGGGGATGTGGTAGGAAGGATGCAGCAGACAGGAGCATAGGATGTGCCTGGCTGCTAAAATCATTCCCCTTCCCTTCTGAACTGGACTTCTGGCTGCTGAACAGCTCGCTGACATTTTAGTTACAACCTTTCTGAAATCATTGCTCATTCGAGCATCCCATCCTTCCTTTCTCTCTTCATTTTCCCTCTTCTCTCTCCTGACCATCTTTTTTTTCTTAGTTTCCATTTCATCTGTAGCATTTGTTCTGCACTTTCTCTGCTCTCAAACTTTTTTTCCTTGTTATCATCTCTGCAAGCCAGACAGACACCTCAGATCCAAAACAATGCCCAACAATGCCCTTTTTTTTTTCTCCTTGTTTACCACCCCCAGCTTGGCTTTTCAAAATCACTTTTTAAAGACTCTCTGCTGATGCAGCATTCACTTTCCTTTCAGATTAATTCTATCTCTGCTGGCAGGAGCAGGAGGAAAAAATAACCCCAAAATGACCATTTTGAGCAGCGACTCGCAGGGTTCTTCCTGGAGAAGTTTTAAGCCAGGAGATGTATCTTGTTCTACAGGGATCTCTGTCAACTTCTCTTTTTATGCATTTAATGTTCTTCCCCAGCGATAGCCTAAGGGTGCTTTCACTAAACAATTAATGTAAGGCATCTCCTGGGAACCTAATGGGTATTTAGCAATAAGTTCACTTCCAGTGAATTGTATAATGTGATATTTTGACAATGGATATAGCGAGGTTCTTGAAAGGTGAAGTTTTCTCCAAAGAAGCACTAAAATATCTAACAGAACTTCTGATAGCGTTTTGTGGGGTGGAATGGGATAGAGAGTGGGTCGGAAGGAGTGGGGAATTTAGCAGAGTGTTAGTGCTGTTGTACAGTATGTTCTTTAATTTTAGTGTCATCCTGTAATAATGTTCACTTTCACTAATACAATGTACAAGTCGTAATCTATTAGTGAAAATAAAATTTGCTGTGACATTTGATATGAAAGCCGCTAGCAATGAAGGATGTAGTACTGCAAGTGATATTTGTATTATGTTAATAAAAAATGATATTAACATATGAAACTAATACTAGGCAAGGAAAAGTGTTTAATATTAAGGTTTGAAATGCAGAAAGTAACATGAAATCTCCAGTCTGGTCTGATGTTACTGTGTTCAGAATCACATTGAGGAGACTGCAGGCAGCGAGTTTTTTAAAAGGCAATTTTTAATTGTTATTAAAAGTAATTCCAAGAGTTACCACAATGATAATTTAGTATATTAATCCAGTCATTTAAACACAGAAAGTGGCATTTTTAAATAGAAAAATGTGCAGGGCATGCATCCAGCCTTGGATATTTCCCTACTAGAATTATTCTCACTGTGTAATCTAAATAAAACTAAAACTTCAAAGATGGGGTGTAGGATTTTGTGGCATTTATCTGTGGTGTGACAGCTTGAAAACTGCAAAATATGTCCAGCACTGTAGGATTGTGTGTGCAACATTTTTATAGAGCCAGTCTTCTATAGGGTAGAGCATGATATGATTTCACAAAAAAATAAGTTGCAGATAGGTATGTACATAAAATCAGCTCATTTTTTTCTTCTATTTATGCACTTGAAGCAGAACAGATTGGAGGGGTTGTTTTATTATTATGCTTTTTTCTAAGAGAACCGTGTTATAGCAAAACTGAATAAATCTGAATCTAAGATACATTTCTATCAAGCACATACATACATAAAGACAGAAAAATAGAATGAAAAGGAAACAGATTTGAAGAGAAAACTGCACTTTTTTTTTAACAGTGTTATTCCCAAAAGCAAAATTAAAGTTTTGCTTTAACCTTTCATTGTTCTCTTGCACAAAATAACAGACATCCTAGAAACAATGAAACTGCAAGAAACAAAACAAAAGCAAGAAAAAAGTTCTCAACTCAGTTAACCCATTTAACCCAGTTGCAAAGATTATATCTTTTCTTTTGCTAATAAATTTTAAAATAAGAATTATCAATCTGGATGGACTCTATTTACTGATTCACTGTAGATTTTCAGTTATGATGTAACATTGATTTCATTTTCCTTCTAAAACATTTTTCAAGGTATTCAGAGTGAACTCTATGTGATATCTAACATCAGAGGCATACAGCAGATTATTCTAAAAGTGCTTTATTTCACAGCATTCTGTCTTCCCTTCTCAGGCTTTATGGTAAAATTAAGCTCATTATCATATTTTGCAATTTTTTGTATTTTTTTTCAAATATGGGAAACAATATGTTAAGATTTAACAAGGACATATCTAAGCAATGAAAGCATGCAAGTTCTGTTATTTTTATAGGAGCTATTGCCATTAAAAGCAATAATAATTCTAATATTTAACATTAATTACATTAAAAATTCAATAAAACATAGCTTTTATATGTATATTTTTTTGCTTTACTCAGTTTTCAAAATTGGAATAGAAATCATAGGCTTACAGCAGCCCTCATCCCAATCTCTTAAGTTTCTAAACATAATCTCAATTAGGGCTAAACTAATATATGGTCAAATACACACTGAACAGAGCAACAAAAAATGCAGGAAGGTAAAATAACTGCAGAGCCTTTTGCCTGAGCTGGGTACATGGTTATTAAAGTAGCACCCTTATGGCAATAATTCCTGTTCAATAAATGTAGCCTAAGGATTTCCAAGTAATGAATTTTTCCAGCTGAAACTGTAAATGAAGACTCATTCCTTTCTATGAAAAATGTCAGATTCTGGGCCGGTGGAAATTGGTGTAGTTCTGTTAACACCACAGAACTCTGCTGATTTACACAGACCAACAAATTTGGACCATTTGTCTTATAAAACACCTCTATTTGCAGGACAGAATCCAGCAGAGCTGTCCCTTGCGATACAAACGTTTCTCAGGCTGTATTTGCAGGCTGATTTATCAGCTCAACATTACAATGCACTGCTTTAACGTTCAGAGACATGAGTGCAGCATTACTCTATGTGCTAAACACAAGCATAAATAACAGTTGATGCCCAGAGCCTTAAACCTGTGCATATATATTCAGCTTCAGCCTCTCGACCTTAATGATCCACTCAGAATTGCACATGAACACAGCATTTGTAGCCTTATGCTCCAACAGATTTCTGTCTGCTTATTTTTGTAGAGGCAGTTAATCAGGGTAAATATGGAGTGTCTTAGCTGAAGGCTGTAGGATTGCTCAGGATTCAGATATCTGAATGTTTCAGGGGGTCCACATTTCAGGCAGACTGCTTACCAATACAGAGTTTGCTGCTGAGAAAGTATTTGACTGCAGAGAGGTAACAGAGATACTTTTCTGCTTGAAAGTATTTTCTTGAACTTATTTTAAAATCCTCACTCTTTATTCTTACTTCCTCCTTCCGTCTTTATTCTCTAGCAAGTGGTAGAGTCAAAGTAGAGCCAAGGTGGATTTCAAATCATAAAGTCATTGGGGTTGGAAAACATCTCTATGGTCATCGTGTCCAATCATTAACCCACCATTGCCAAGTCCCCCAATAAATCATGTCCCCAAGTGCCATATCTCTACACATTTTTTGAACACTTTCAGGGATGGTGACTACTGCTTCCCTGGGAAGCCTGTTCCAACGCCTGGCCACATTTTCAATGAAAAAACTGTTCCTAATATCCAGTCCAAACCTTCCCTGGTACAACTTGAGAACGTTTCCTCTTGTTTTATCACTTGTTGCTTGAGATACCAACCCCCACCCGGCTACAACCTCCTGTCAGGAAGTTTTTGAAACTGACAAGGTTCCCCCATTGAGCCTTCTTTCCTCCAGATTAAACACCTCCAACTTCCTGAGCTGCTCCTCATCAGACTTGTGCTCCAGACATTTCCCCAACTCTGCTGTCCTTCTCTGTCCTTCTCTGGAGCATCTCGATACATTTCAGACCCCCTGAAACCCACACCTACCATCCTTTGGGTTCCCTCAATCAACATCCAACGTTGCCTAAATCTCTCCTTCATGCCTGTTCCCTGGAGCATTCCTACCTTCATTTTTATTTGAGTCTCAATGGGTCTTTATTCTGAGTAGCTCGTCAATTAAGCAGAAACACGTCCAATTTCTCTTGCTTTTTTACAAATCTAAAAACTGGAGATTCACTTTACTGGGAGATCTCCAAAGAAAACTTCATCTATCTCTGGAGAACACTCTAAGATGTCAGTAAAGATGAGTGATTGAGATGGATGAGAGACACGGGGCAGAAAACACTCCCCGATGGCTGTTATAGGAAATGTCCTTAACAGAAACTGCTTCAGCGGGGCTGGAAGGGCTGAGAGCAAGAAGGGGAACAGCTCTGAGTCTGAATACTCCAAGAGAAAGACCTGAATTCCATTTGATACCATTTCTGCCTTGTCAGTTGACCTTTCCTTATTATACTCATCAAAGGATCATAACTGAGGATCAAAGTTTGCAGTTTGTTGGGGTTTTTTTGAGGGAAATTTGTTTTCTTGGGGATTTTATGACTAATGATTTTGAAAACTTTACATGTCACGGAATCACAAAATGGCAGGATGGGTAATGTTGGAAGGGACTGGAGTGGGTCCTTCACCTTTTCCAACCTCCCTGCTCAAGCAGGGTCATCCCAGAGCACAGGGCACAGGATTGCATCCAGATGCGTCTGGAATGTCTCTACTGAGGGAGCCTCCACACCCTCTCTGGACAATCAGTTCAGTGCTCCGTCACTGCCTAGGAAAGAAGTTCTTCCTCATGTTCAGGTGGCACTTCCTGTGCATGTCAATTTATTTTGGAGTGTACCTTCTTGTCAGATAATTATAAGGTGTTGTCCTTTAAAATTAAATAAATAAATAAAAATGAGGCCCTTCACTAGGAAAATACTCTGGTTTTCCTCTAATTTTTTGAACAAAAATTACACGCTATGGAAAGTTACCATGCTATGGTAAGTTATTGTCTTGCTCATGATAATAATATTCTTCTTACATTCCTTTACACAATGGAATTAGAGATATTGTTAACCATTTTGCAGGAAGCTGAATGCCATATGTGAAATATTACATTTAATTGCCAAGCTAATCAAAACCAAGCTGGAAGTTATTCCAACTAAACCTCTGTTCCTCTTTGTCCATTTCTATCAGAGATTGAGTACTTAGAAGAACAAAACACATTATTGGAATTAAAATTTTAAAAATGCACTGCTGCAGCTTAAAGAGAGCAGGAAGAATCATACAAATAAGCTGTCGGTATTGTTTTTTCTGTTTCCATTACACTGGAAAAATAAAAAACTTTTCACAGGACATTGCTGCTTATTAATGATTTCATCTATTTGTGATTTATTTTAGAAAGACAGATTAACTTCTTTCTCTATTAAACACACCACAGATTCCTCAGTGTTACTGACAGCAAGTTGCCCTTTTTGAGGCAACAGCATCACTTTAAGGAACATACTTGGAAGCTATTTCCTCATCTTATGAAAAAAAGGGAATTTTTAAAGCTACCTACTTCCTATTAGGACTGGTACTTCTGATGTATGTCTTCATATCAAAATGTGGCATGAAAATTCGATCTAGTGTGATAATTCACAATAAATATGTGGTTCTTGACTGTAAAACCAGTTAATACTAATTTGAATGTTCATGTTAATAAATTATAAATGTGTTAATTAATTTACTAATAAGAAATATGTGGTTGAACAGTGCTTCAGAGTTAATGGAAAACTACCAAATAATAAGTGCCGGAGAGAATACAAAATGGGGAAGACAGTGTTTTTCTAGTGAAGACCTGAAAATGTACTCTTACGCAAGGTGTCTTTGCAAAAGCACCCTTCTCAAGATTGTAGCAATAAAAGTCTTGATGCTTTAATAAAAAACGTAAATCTGAATGCATTCCTCACTGAGATACTTTATAATCAAATGTACTTCCTTTTCCTTTTGAAGTAATTGAACACTTTTTCAGTTTCCAGAGGGAAACATCCCACCTTAGCTCAACCAAGGCATCAAATCACTTAGCTGGAACATGGGAGGAAGAATTCCAACACCTGGGCTGAATCAGGCAGCACAGAGACAACCTGGGTGTCCTCTGTCCCAGGTGAGCACCTTAGCCCTGGACTCTGGGCTGTTCTCCAGCATTCCTATACCCGGACAGAAACCCTCTCCTGCACCTCAAAAACCCTTCCAAAAGCAAGATGTGTTGACTAAGTTATTTTCCTAGAGTGTGCTTTTGTTATTAACAAATCATCCTGTTATATATAACTTAGTTACAAACTAATTCTGCTATCTGTTGTGCCGGAACCTAAGCTTATATATAAGTTTTTCCAAACTGGGACTAAAAATGATGGCGGGCAGCACCCTGATGTGACGCACTGTGCGTAATTTCATTGCCTTTAATGGTGCATGTAAATTTTCACATAACCAAAGGCTTAATGAGTTATGACTTACACTTTCCAAGTAAAAGTCCATCCTGTGAAAGGTCCAGTTATCGCAGCTCCCAGGCTAACAGCAAACACTCCAAGGGTGGTGGAACCAAAGGCTGATGGTAGCCTATAGCATTTGGTTCTGTTGTGCCAGGAAAGAAAGAAGTTCTGGAAAGGGCTTTCCTTAATCATTCCCTGAAGGAGCAAGTGTCCCTCTCCCTCTTTTTCCTGGCTAGAGGGCTCATCAGAGTTATCCACCTCTTCAGGCCAAAATTAGCCTTTGTGAGCTCTCCCCTGAGGATCTGTTTATGTGCACACACAGAGACATAAACAGAAATGCTTTTTCTCCATAAAGCCCTGAGAATATCAAGTTACTTTGCTTTCCTCTGCTTTAATACCACTGTTGTCCTCTCAAAAACTTTCATAGACTCACAGAATAGTTTGGGTTGGAAAGGACATTAAAGATCATCTCATTCCAATCCCTGCCATGGGCAGGGACACCTTCCACCAGACCAGGTTCCTCCAAGCCTCATCCAACCTGGTCTTGAGCACTTACAGTGATGGGGCATCCAACTGCACACGCAATTTCAAAGAAAGTGATGGAAAAAAGTGAGATCTGAATGAATGTGAAGTTCAGTGTGACCACTCTGGATGTCTGAACGCTCCACTGAAAATGATTAACATACACAAGAGTGGGACAGTGTATAATTAGAATAAAAGCCATAAACTTCAGGTTGGAACCTCCTGTGGTTCACATTTCCAGTAAGATGTCATTTTTATTTGGGTAGCTGTGTTGGGCTAAGATTCTGCCTGGTTACTCCTTGTACATCCATCCCTTGGACATGAGGAAATAGAAAAGTATCTGCTCAGAAATTACACTGAAAAAGATTTCCAGTTAAACTCCCCTAGGCTTCGAGAAGAGTTGTCTATCCCTTCTCTTTTTCCTTGTTTCTGAAGGCAATGGCTAAATCACCACATGCATTCCTTGAGTGAATTAAGTTTGGAATTCCAAGTCTCTCTGACAAGAAGAGTTTTGGAACTGTTCAGATTCATCCTGAACTACCCTCTGTGATAAAAAACAGCCACTTGCAATGATCAAACAGCAGTTTCTCCTTGGTTTCTCTTCTTTGGCCTTTTGCATGTTAAGTTCTCAGGAGCTGCCTTTTGCTCTGTTACACTTATACTTCATTTTTATATATTTTTCTTAATCATTCACTGGAAAACGTTATCTCATATCTTCTGTTTATCTCACGTTTCATTGCCAATATGATAGTGCATCTTACAGAAAAAACTTTATCTTATTTTATTGTTGTATTAGCTAATAATTAGCAAGGAACAACCTGATGACTCAGGCAATGTTGATTACAATACTTTGCAGGAGGCCCTGGTCAAATGTGGAAGCTGTTTCTACATGTTGATTAATTTACTAGACTGTGAAAAGATACCTCAAATCCTACAGATTAGATTTATATCCCTCTTTGTGAGAAAAGACACAAAATAAGACACGTTTTCTGAAGGCTTAAAATAAATATAAGGCCAATGTCTTTGACAAAGATAAAATGCTTACTATATCATAAAATCACAGAATGGTTTGGGTTGAAAGGGTTTTTAAAAATTGTCTAGTTCCAACAGCTCTGCCGTGGTTAAGGATATCTTGCACCAGAACAGGTTGCTCAAAGCCCCATCCCACCTGACCTTGAACACATCCCAAAATATCGTTGAAATAACATACAAACAGAATATTGCATGAGCTGTTCAGCCTTGTAGAGTGAGGAACTTCTCTAAACCTGCTCCAGAAGAAATATATAGAGATAGGCAGGTAGCTGGATAACATACCTAGAGATAAAGGCAGATTATTTTTCCAGCTGTCAACCCCACATGCTCAACGTTCAGACCTGAAAGTCAACCCCTCCTCTTTCCATCTCATGCTTCACCAGAAGTGACATGGTTTCTGAAGTTGCAGAAGTCAGTGGGCAGCTTGCCACTAACTCCATTGGAAACTGGGTCACTCCTGGTGAACAGTGGAGTTCAGGACACAGGTGCCAGCCCACAGTCCCAGCAATGCGTTGGGTCTGCAGGACTAACTAGAGTCAAACGCATCCAATAATGGGGGATTCTGGTCAGAAAAGCCACAAGAGGAGCTAATCATAATTTAAGGAATTCCTAACCTGGACCGTGATTCATGAAAAGAGGACTTCAGTTCTCCCACCTTGCTCTTCTTCCCTCCCAGAGGTACTAAAAAAGCATGTGGTATCTAATAGGTGAAAAAACTCCTTTTGAAATCAGTAAGGTGCCTTTTTTTCCCCTTTCTCTCACAATAGCAAATTAAATCTCCTGTTCACCTTCATTACCAGCTTCACTTCACTCTTTGAGAGCTCTGCTAAGCAGAGAAGGTAACCAGGGTGCCACCAGCTCTCACTGAGGGTGACTGTGGAAGTGGCTTCTCTGGAGCTCATGGCTCATCCTCCCCTGAACCTGCAGGGATGAGGCTTCTGTCATGGTCCCTCGTGGTGATCACTCTCATTTGCACCCATGACAACACGAATTTGGAGGGGACTAAAGACATGAGTCAGCTTGCAGTTATTTAAATTACTTTATTGTTTCCTATAGAGACAAGGAACAAATCAGTGGTGCTACACAATTAGCCTCATGCTCAATGTTTCCTAAAAATTGTGTTGCAAAACTAGAAATATTTTTTTAAAAAAAAGGTTATGATAATTTTGCATCCCTTGTGATACTCCCAGGCATGTCAACTACTTTCCACAGGCATAGAAGTATGTTCTTCTTTTCTGCAGGTAGCCCATTCTAAATATAGAAAGAATAGACAGAAAAATATAATGTAAATAATATAAATATATACAAATATGCTTGGGGATAAGAGCTGCCTGCATAAACCTGTTTTGAGTTGCTCAGCAGTTTGTGCAATAGTTATAAAATATCATTTAAGCTACTGCTCAGTGACATTTTTGGTTGAAGGATGCAGTCAGTAGGTTTAGGAAGAAACCCCAACCCTCTCTAAATAAGCTGTGAGTCTGTAAAGGTTGGAGTTCTTCTCCACTTCCCACAGCTCCTGTGTCCTATGAGTCCTCCTCCTGTGCACGTGCGTGCTCTGAGTACAAAAATCCATAGCACGAGAGAAACTGCAACATGCAGGACTGATCAAAGCATAACGAAATTAACTTTACATTAAACACTCCCAGGGCCGCATGAGTCACCAAAGGGCCTATTTCAGTGAGAACACTGAATTCCAAGGCGCTATTCACTCCATAGTCAGAGTGATTTCTGGAGGTCATGGATTTCTCAAAGCCTGAAAAAGCAATGTAGAAGTCTAGCTTAGTCTTAAAAAACACCTTTTGGATACCCAGAGTTAAGTGAGGTTAGTGGTGACTGAAGATTTATGATTTTTGAAAGCTTTGTGAAAGTTGATTGTACTACACAAAGACATAAGGTAAATAAATAAACACATACATACATACATAAACCCAAATTTGCAAGACCACACCTTTTGGTTCTTTCACCTCTGCCTTGTGCTTATGTTTATTTATTTGTTTAAAACTCTTCTATTTCATGGCATAATTTTGTCTGTGGAGGAAGATTGTCTTTTTGGCTGTTTCTTTGAGAGAAAAAGGCAGGAAGGCAGGAAGGCAGGAAGGCAGGAAGGCAGGAAGGAAGGAAGGAAGGAAGGAAGGAAGGAAGGAAGGAAGGAAGGAAGGAAGGCTATATTTTTCAAAATTACTTAATAACAAGAAATTAGGGACATCATGCATTTCCCAAGTCATTCAAAACCGTGCTTTGGACTGTACTTTTTCCTGATATGTTTTCTTTTTCCATTTGGAAATTTTGTTTGGGAGAAAAAGAATTCTAGGCAATTTTCTTCAGGTTCCAGTGTCAGACATTCAAACAGAGCATGGTTTCTGACATTGTTCCAAAGCCACAGTAGGCAAATTAATTACATGTAATGTGATGCATCAAATCCAGCGAGGCTTCAATAGAACAAATTTTTTGGCCAGTTTGCAGGACTTGTGCCAGGGCTGAGAAGCATCTTGACACCACAGAATGCTCCTAGGTCTGGATTCCTGTCTGGTCTGTATTTCCACCCGGTGTGTTCAGTGTGAGTGCAAACAAGTTCTGACCACAGTCTGCAGCAAATTCCCTTGATTTTAACAGGACAATGTCCACACATGTTTTTGATATGTTTATAGATTTTTTTTTTTTGGATACAGGCAAAGCAGATAAGGAGCCTAATGACAGGTAATTTAGAGTGGTGTAGTTGAACCTATGATTCCTATAATACCTCTTCCTTCTTTGTCTCTCAGGAAGAGAAATATAATTTGTCATTGGTGTGAGTTATGATGCCCATAGAGCTGATGCCTGTCTCTGACAAGTAGAGCAAAGATAGTTTTTTATTCCTTATATAGCTGTTCCTGCAAAGGGAGTTTTCAGGATTCATGGGTTAATGAGTCTCTTAAATAAGATTTTTTTTCCTCCTGGAAGCATTAGCAACCACTGCCACGGCTGTTCCAAGTAAAATCAGGGAATGGCTTTCCCAATTCTTTGGGACTTCTGATCCCAAATGGGTTTTATTTCCCACTAGCTCCACTTGAATTACTCTACTGAACAAACCTGGACTGGCTTTTCAGGCTTTGTCCATTCAGTAATAAAGCACACGATTTCTTGTGATGAAGGTGACAATTAGGTAGAAATTAATTTTGTTCAGAAATATGTTTCTGGTATGTCCAGGCTCCCCAAGAGCACTAAAGCAGGTTCAGATAAGGCAGGTAGAATGCAATGCATATGTTAAGGCTGGAAAGGGACACGGAGTTTAAATATAGAACAAGAAAGGCTATAGAAAAATGAGTGGGAGGAAATCAGAAGATGGGGTATGTAGGCAATTTTGGTGCTTTAATCTAAAAAGACCATGATTAATAGATTAAAGGCCAGAAGGGACCACTGTGAGAATTTAGCTTTACCTCCAATGAACTTCTGGGAACTCTATTTTGTGTTGGAGTTGAGTCAAAACTGTTGTGATTGGTACACATGTCTGCAGAACATCAGGGTAAATCAAGCTTGATATGAAGATTCCCAAGGTATCTTTTCCAAGTTGGTGTAATTGCCTTTTACTGTATGATGAAAGTTGTTATTTCTCCATCTAATGGTGTTTTGAGAACACTGAAAGCAATTAGGATTCAGGAAAATGTGTGCAAATAATCAGCTTGTGTTGACTCACATTGTTGCTTGGGTTTATATTATTGCTTTTTGCATCCATTATGTGTTTCCTTGTTGAAAAGAAAAATGAAGTTTAAGACAGGGCCTTGGAAATTCTGCTTTCATCATGGTCACCTAAGATGTGTAATATAAATTATTATATATTTGGCATGCAAGAAAATGTTGTTGAATTTTCATTTCAGAAAGAATCATTCTATCTCAGTAAGGATTTATGCAGTCCATCTATAAAGGATTTGAATGCCTTCCACATTAAAGGAATAACAGCGAAGAGGCTTTCACAGCATTATTCATTTCTGTTGTTATTATGTTATTATTATATAAAGAACATCTATCATCTGTGTGATAGAGAAAAATAATTACAGGTCCACTCAGAGAAAACAAGATTATGACTTCTTGGCCCTGATTTTGCAAAGGACTTAAGCTCATGTTGGAGTAAAGCAGAGCAGTGATCTTTTAGAAGGAATTACTCTTGTTTAAGGAGAAGTGCTTTGCTGAGGTGTGGCCATAGTTTCTGTTTTATTCTCTAAAAACTGGACTCCAACCTTACTTCCTTTTTATTTCAGCCACAGAATTCCTGTTGAGCTGGGAGGACTGGAACCTGTATCACTGAAGATTCTGTGCAATTCGCTCATGGCTACAAAGAGAACACTAAATACCAGCCTGGGCTGTGCTGATGCTGGTGATGAGGGTGACTCAAGGTGTTGTGAAACATCCGTTCCAAAAGTGTCCAGAGCTTCCAGCCGTGAGGTGGAATCATCACACACCATATGCCAAAATAAAACCCTGGCAAGGAACTTCTAAGGTTGACAACTCTTCGTTTGAGAGCAGATTTTCTCCGAGAGCAGATTTTCTCCGAGAGCAGATTTTCTCCGAGGTTCTCGATTCAGGAATCCTTTAACCTGACTGAGGTAAATGGAGGAAAACAAGGTCTGAGAACAGGGTCTAAAAAAAAAGGTGTTTCTGAAGACTTTCAAATGAAGGAATTCAGGCAGATAAATTGCAGCTGTCAGCAAAATGGCAGAGCAGCAATGAAATGTTCATGGATTCAATTTTATGTTTTAAATAATGGGAAGTGAGTGTCAAACATTCATGGAAGTGGCATAAACTGCTCTATCTTGTAGTCATGCCCAGTCCTTGGAAGTGTTCAAGGCCAGATTGGATGGAGCTTTGAGCAACCTGGTCTGGTGGAAGGTGTCCCTGGCAGGGAGGCTGGAATGAGATGAGCTTTGAATGAGGTCCCTTCCAAACCAAACTATCATAAGATTCTGTGAGTATCTATCGAGAAAGTCAGAGTACACAGATTTCCTCTCAAATGCTGTTCTACTTCATCATATTATGTGTTTCAAACCCTCATACTTTATGGATTTCTGAAATATATGTTTTAGTTTAATAAATTAAAGAATTTTTTCCTAGTTTTTGTTAAATTTATTTGGATTTCTGAAATATATGTTTTAATTTAAAAAATAAAAGGATCACTTTTTCTAGTTTTTGTCAAATTTTGTTTTATTATTTTGTAAAAATATTTCATTTTCATGAAAACCTGAATCCGAGCAATTAAAGAGGCAGCCGTTAAAAACACTGAAATAAAGTCCATTTTTAACTGTGTTTGTTTAAAAATCCCCATTTTCAAGGCAGTCCTGTTACCTTAATTGAACAGTCAATTACCTGGTTGTTTTTATTGTCTCTGGCACTGTCTTGTTCAGAGCCTCCAGTGGTCCATGCACTCCATGCACACCCAACAAAAAACTGTCCTTGCCTCCAGGAGTCTGCAAAATAAACGAGCAAGAGATGCAAAAAGCAGTGCCAGAGCAAGGTCTTACCAAGGAACTGAAAGAACCAAAGGATTGAAATAGGGTGCTCAACCTGCTTTCAAGAGCCATGAACAAGGTAAAGATCAAATATTTTCTTGCTTAGTGCTGGAACCAAGGACCATGGAGTTGGAACCATGGAGGTGTAAGCCAATGGGGACAAAGAGGAAGAGGAGGAGCTTCCTGGAAGTATCTTTAAAGTATGTGAGTTAAAGATAACTGCTAAACAGATAAAGCACTGACAGAGTCCCCTTCACTGTCTTCCTCACTGCACCCCTAGGACTGTCATGTATTATGAAGCGTCTCCTTCAGCTTGAATGTGACCCTAAGAGTGTGGAGGCAAAGCTCAGGGGAGCACTGAACATTGAAATGGTTTCCTCAGCCCACCACCACACTACAGGTTGCATCTTTTTATTCTTGATGCTTTTTTGTCCTGCTCTCTCTGTAGCTGGCATTGTCAGGGCCAGGGATTCCAGAGCCCTGACCGGTTTTTTGTCAATGGCTCCCAAGTTTATCTCTAGAAATAAAGGCATAGCAGAATTAATTCCTTTATTCTGTTGCAAAGAAGTGGAATGTTTGGAGATGGAGAGAAAGCAACTACCCTCTCCAACCAATATAGAATCACAGAATCATTAAGGTTGGAAAAGACCTTCAAATTCATCAAGTCCATCAAGACCAAATACCACCATCCTCACTGAACCATATGACAAAGTGCCATGTCTATCCATTTTTCTAACAGTTCTGAGGATGTTGACTCCAACACTTTCTGAGGAGCCTATTTCAACACTTAACCACTATTTCAGTGAAGAAATTGAGTTGTATATGTGTATATATGTACAATATATATAGAGAGAGTCAATATTCTGTTCTCTGAAGGGGTGCCACTTGCATTACTTTTAGTAGTTAAAAACCATTTAAGCACTGCAGCAATATAAACCCCCCTCCTTGATAGTGCTACGTATATCAAATGCATGTCTGGTCTCAACCCAGAGCAGCAAGATCAACATCATCCCTTGTTTGCTGTAGGAGTGATTTTGTTCTCCTTATACAACTGGCAGTAGACAGCACTTCTGAGACCAGAAATATGTGACAAGTCTAAAATTTTTGTTAGTGGTTTGATTTTCATTAAATACAGGTCATCAGAAGTTTCATATCTCTTTTTGTGGGCCAAAGACAAGGATAAAATCAAATCTACTCTGTACGGGCTCCTCTTTTTCTTTTACTACTAATAGATAGATAGATAGATAAATAAATAAATAAATAAAAGTCAACCAATATTTCAGCATGTGGGAAGTAGTATTTCGTTCCTGGGAGCAGACCACACCAAGTCTCTTCCAGCATGGACCACTGGAAAGTTCTCTGAGGTAGGAATAGTGTAAGCCATTATGGATCCAGCTCAACTGGTCTCTCTTTAGTTCACCTAACAGAAATGAGAATAAAAACTATTTCCATAAACATAGAGTTGGGATTTTGGGTTGGGTTTTTTTCCTACTGAAGACATTGCTTTATTTGTTATTTCATATATATAATGCTGAAATACATTCTCCTTCAGGACAAGAGGGTTTAGAGAAGGTGATGATGGTTTTTTGATACCAAATGACATGGTCGTTTTGCTGAGATATTTGTAAATCTAGGCTGTTTAAACAGCAAAGATTTTAATATGATTTTTGAGTCATATGCCCTCATTAGTGTTGCTAATTAAAAAGTGATACTCATGTGAGATGTGTGAACAACAAAATAAACCCAAATATAGTGTATTTTATAAAAGGAATGTTTGGCAAACAAAAATAACAAATAGGGCCAGACCCTATTTAATCTCAGTCTTGTCTGATTGTCAACACATTGTCTGCTGTAAACAGTATTTGTGGAGAATTTTGAACTGTTTGCAGATCATCTACTCTGGTTTTGAAGATGCTGCTGGTTATGTGAAAGTATTTGCTGTCTAGCTTGAATTAGCTAATTTATTTTCATTGCCCATTGTCAATCTTCCAATAATTGCTTGTAGCTATTCACTGTTGCAGTATGTCATTAATAATGGAAATCTGCTGCCACTTAGTCTAATGTTATGTGAAAGCACTCTAACAATTTGAAAAAGACTAAAATTAGGCTGCAAAAATTGGTAGGATTTTAGAGAAAATACATTTCTTATAGAGAAAACTCTTCTTTTGGTTTACAGATTAAAAAAAAAATCCTGTTGCTGTCTGTAACTTGGATATAATTTTGTATTAACTTCTATGTGATTCTTGAAAATTTACAAAATCATTGTCAATATTTACTAAAAGGCAGAGTTATCCTTAAATTAAAACTTTCATGGGGGATTTCAGTACTTTTGTATGTTAACCACAGATAATGAAAACACAAACAGAACAAATCACAGAGGATCTGCAGAGGGAACAAAGCTTTCCAAACCAGTCTATGCATGAGACCTTGGTAGGAAATGGGGTTTTCAAATCACTTTTTGGTTTAGGTTTTGCTCATGGCCCAGAAATGTGGTAGTCGGGCTGTGACTGACACGTCTGGTGTTTGAAAGGTGCAGCAAGAGACTTGGAAGTTAGCAGAGATAAGATACAGAGAATTCATTCGGGTCAAAAAGAGGACAGGAAAGAGGAGAAAAGTCATAGAAGTCTTGTAGAACAGGTGGGAAGTGGGTTCTTGGCAGGAGAAATAAAATGGCAAAAAGAGAGGAGAAGGGAAAGCCTCAGAATTGTCACCCAGCCAATAATAACCATCTTCATTTGTTCACCTTTTTTTGGTTTTGCCTTTACAAGGCCTTCACAAATCTTTTACTTTTTTTTAAATTTACTTTCTTTCCTCTTGATCATGACTTCACTGCACTGTATTTTTTCTCTTCATAAGTGAACCCATCACCAAAAAAATGTGGGTTTTGCTTCGTGAGCATCAGTTTTTCTGAACCTAACTTGCAAAAACATCTATATCGCTCCCTTTCTGTATCTTCCCTATCTTCCACACAAGTTATTTTTATATTTCTCTTATAATTTATTCTATAGACAACTTTCATGATCAATTCATCATGTCTAACTCTATTACCAAGGTCTGCAATGGGGTTAGGTAGATCTTGTTCTCAGCCCTTCACCCACTCATAGTGACTCAGTTTTTATATGCTTAGTTTATTACTTCTCCTTCTACTTCAGAATATCCTCACAAAATTTTCCACATACTAGGCCAAGCTTTTCATCATTCTTTAACTTTCCAGCTTTGACTGAGTTTTAGAGTCCAGTTGGCACTGGCACAGGTTTCCCAGAGAAGCTGTGGCTGCCCCATCCCTGGAAGTGTCCAAGGCCAGGTTGGACGGGGCTTGGAGGAGCCTGGGATAGTGGAAGGTGTTCCTTCCCATGGCAGGGGAGTGGAACAAAATGATCTTTAATATCCCTTTCAACACAAGCCATTCTGTGATTCTATCAATTCAGCTGTGAATAAATGCCAGAATTTTAGGAAGAAAACTGAAGAAAATGTTGTGACACTTTAACAATTGCTATCATGGCAAAGGAAATATGAAAACAAAACCAGTTTTTAACACATAAAACGTGCAGTGTCACATCCCAAAGACCATAAATTACTTTCCAATGCACTGAAATTAGAGCCTCCTTCCAGAAGGTAGCTGCTATGGTTTAGTCCTAAACATTGGTTTTCAAGAGGATGAGACACATTCGTAGATCACTGAACACATCAGAAACACGTCTGGCTGAGAGTGCTCTGAAGCTACAGATGGTTTAGAGGCTGGGAAGGAAGTTGAAGAAAATATAAGTTTGCCCTGGTTTTATGGCTCTTCCCTGGGCATCTGCTTTTCGACAGCTGTCGGAGACAACGTACTGAGAGAGATGGTGAGGTTCAGTCAGGTCTCTCTGATGTTCTTATGATCTTAGTGGAACTCAGAATAATCTGACTGTGAGTTCAACAAGCATGGCTCCTACTTCTGAACTGTGGAAGGATGGAACAGCACTTGGGGGGTACTTTAGACTTCTCTAGTGGAGACATCTGCATCTGCCCTTGAAGGAAACAGATGCATTTGGGCTTGATTCATTCAGCCTACTTTAATATTCTACTTTTGGTGACATCAGTTACAGCCTCAAGGCACCCATTCCTCTCCATTGACCACAAAGGGAGTCCAGGGTGAGTAGCTCAGAGATAGAGTTTTGCATTTCAGACATCAGCATTACATCAGATTAATTCTATCTGGAGTGCATTTCCAATAATTTTGAAGCATTTGAGTCATATTTTGACTCAGAGACAAAGAAAAATAACTGCAAAACCAATGAGTCACTGATTCCTACCCCCTGCCCCAAAAATCCATGATTCAACACACAGATGAGACGTGCTACAAAATGAGGCAAGATTGGCATTTAACAGTCATACAGACAGCAGGTCTAAATGCACATCATTTTTACAGTGTAACGATTTTTTTCCACAATGGCCAGCAAATAGAAAGAACATTAGACTAACATGTTCTACATTGGTCTAATTCCAAGAGTTACAAGGGTCATTACTCCAGACACTGTCGAAAAAGTATAACATGATTTGTGTACTTCATGGTGTTGTCCCATATCTCTCATTTTTGGAGACTGAATGAGATACACCACGACCAGCATGAAACATTAGGCTTGGATCAGAATGAAAGAGAAATTTTATAGAGGCTGACCGAGCATCTCCACCTTCAAATATCTCCATAACCATACCTAAAAAATGCTCCCATGGCACTTTCCTTGGTAAGAATAGAAGATAGAACAAGATGCTCCCTTAGATAATACTCCCTTTGAATACATCTTTCAGCAATTCATGGCCAATACAATTCTTGGCTGGTGTTATCCACACATAAAGAAAATATGGGTTTCTCCTCTGGGAATTTTCCCTGCCTTTCATTGAAGTCATACAAATTTTTAACACCTAATTATCATCAGGTACTTAGCAGAGGTTTTCATTCTCCAGTTGGAGAGAGAAGTTCTAGTTTGTCTACGACACGAGAGCATCTCAGAAAGGTAGGAATCGTTCCCATGTGGACTCTCTCTCTCTATGAGCTCTAGAAGCAGTGATCATGACATGTTTACATGAATGCCTGGTGGGTTTGTGTTGCCAGAGTTATATGGAGTAAAACTCACTGTTCGTTGATGCCTTTCCATTAATGACTTACCTTGAGCTCCCAATTTGGGCATCAGGATCTTCCATCTCAGTATCGTGGTCTCAAAAAGAAGATTGCTGCATGCACAGGATTAATGTTAAGGAGGGATAATTTCTACTGTTTTATATACTTCAGGAAGAATTTTTTCATGGAAAGGGTTGTCAAGCCTTGGAATGGATTTCCAG
Source organism: Edolisoma coerulescens (assembly GCA_013397115.1). Lineage (NCBI taxonomy): Eukaryota > Metazoa > Chordata > Aves > Passeriformes > Campephagidae > Edolisoma > Edolisoma coerulescens. Next base: position 1,489,703 of record VWZW01002568.1, read on the forward strand.
GGAGGTGGTGGAGTCACCATCCCTATGGGTGTTCAAGAAAGGACCAGACATGGCACTTGGTGCCATGATCTCATTGTCAAGGTGGTGATCTGTCACAGGTTGGACTTGATGACCTTGGAAGTCTTTTCCTTTCTCATCCTATCCCACCTCTTGTTTTTTGTATTCAGTTTCTCTTGCAGACAGAATCTTCTCACATATTTGCTGACTGGTGGTAACTGGGCAGCTTCACAACCCCACCCAAACTCACATGACAACCTGAATGGCTGTAAATACAATCCTTCACTAGATGGAACTTGTAAACCTTGAATATTTAAAGTGGAGAATTCAAATATTTTGGCCATCTTAATGAATGACGTTTTCAAAAAGTGTCTCTGCTATAAGAAAATAGACTAGACTAGACTAGAATAGAATAGAATGCCAGAGGAGCATTTGGACAATGCTCTCAGGTACCTGGTGGAATTGTTGGGGGTGTCCTGTGCAGGACAAGGAGTTGGACTTGATGATCCTGGTGGGCCCCTTCCAACTCTGGATTTTCTGTGATTGCTGTGATTCCATGTCATATGGGTGAAAAAAAAAATCATGAATAGTTTGAATTTAGACAGAACTGATTTATACCAACTGTAAAAGTCATGTCTTAGACTCAAAAATAAATACTGGATTTTTGTTACAGGAAGGTAAGGAGGCAAAAAGACATGAGGGAAAGAAGGAAAGAGTGTTACTTCAGCACAAATATTTTTTCAAAACAAGGCTGACATTCTTAACCATGGGATTCATGCAGAGCAGTAACAATGGTTAAGGCTTTTCACCATAAACCTGTGATAAAAAATGAATCACCCCTCTAGTTTCACACCAAAGGCAGATTGACCCATCTGTCATATAATCATCCAGGGTGAAATTGGGGGAGCCAAGGTAACTAATCCTGATGCTGCTGCCTTTAGCTACAGAAACTGGAATGTCTTGGCAGTGCCAGGCAGAGAGGCCTGCGTGGATCACTGGCCCTTTTGATAAATGATCATATTCTTATGCATGGGAATGATTTTACCCAAATACCTGGGCTTCAAATGAGATGTTTGTCATTAGGAGAACAGTTTTGGTACACCTTTGTGTCAATCCTGCATCTTTTTCTATGGAATACTGTCAGAGAATTTTCTCTTTTCCTCTTAAGACTCTTGAGTATGTATCATCATTTTATAATCTCTGGATATGTGCCTATAAAGGAGGGAAGTATGGTATTTTTGTTTTATTCGGATTTCAAATGATTCCTTCTTTATGGATACACTGAAGATTCCCAGGGTCTATTCTCTGACTTTGAGACAACTGGGGACAGTCTGGCCACATCCTTTTGAGACACAGTGACAACACTTAAACTACCTGTTGAGAATGATGTCTGGCCCATGCTGACTCCTGACCATGCCTAGGAATTATTTTGGAGACTGCTAGTTGGATCAGGCCAAAATTATTCATTAATAATTAAAAAGCACAGATGACCAAGGTCTAGTGTTTAGGAACAAACCCTGGCTTTGTTTAATGTGTTGGAATAGGTGCCAAATAAAACCCAGCTAGGCCAAAAAAACAGTTTCAAGGGCATGAGGGGGAAAAAAAAAGAAAGAAAAAACAAGTACTTGTCTTTGTTCTTGTATATACAGAAACTAAACACACAGGCTTCCCAGACTCAGGATATTTTCTCAGTGACAGCCTCCTAGCTTGAAGACCTGCAGGAATTAAGATGAAAAAGGTCATACCTCACTACACTAAAATTGCCTCACCACCTTGAGAAGCCAAACACAGACAGTGCTCTGTGAATTCCTAATCCACAGCTGAACATCATCCATAAGGAAACTCAGCACAGTGACAATTGCTATCAACAAAATTGCAGCTGGGAGCCCATCACCTTGTTCCCAGGCACTCTTTTTAGGCAGAAGGAAAGCTAAAAGTAATTTCAATCCATCTTGAGAAAGAACGTAGAAAATAATATGGGAACATGTTTGTCCTTTAGCTTTCCTATGCATAACAATAAACACACTTGGGTTGTTTGTGCAATAGCTGTGGTCTTTCCTTGATAATATTTTTAGAAAAATATATTCTGTTGCAATATGAGTATTTTCCACCCTTGGATCACAAATTATTGGTTCCAAAAATATTATTATTATCTACAGAGAGGTCTTGGCAAGGTAAAAATTCACTGTGAGAACTTCTGTACAGACATAAAGTTAATCGCAGCGCCTCCAATGAAAGGATTTGTACTCAACTGTATCATAAGATTTTTTTTTCTTGCTCTATAGAACTGCTTTGCTCTTGTATAATGTCTCACTATGATTTTATACCTTCAGATGAGAACTTCAGGTACCTTCCATGGCTCCAATGTCAAGTGTAGGAGAAGGAGGGGGAGATATGGAAAGGAGCTTTATCTGCTTGGGCTTTATCAGCCATGTGAGGAGGGTCTCAGATGAATTTAGGTTCCCCAGTGATTGTCTGTCCTGTGTAACACAAGCTTCTAGCCTTCCTCTGATCTTACTGGAAAGAGCTAAGCACCTCCAGAATGTGAACCAACTCATCTTTTCCCTATACCTCCATTTGGAAGGGCCAAATCATCTCCTGGAGGTGTCCAGCTCTCTCTTTTGGCTCTCTCCATAGTTATATAGTTAATCCAATTTCCTTAGTTTAGGTCTAAAAATCCATTGCAGAGCACAAAATGGCTTTTGAGCTGCCTTACAGGGTGTAAGACACCTGTCTGGGGCTAGGAGATGTAACACAAATTAATTGTGCATTCACCTTTCTGGACTGGCAGCTGAAAATCAAGTGGGCAAAGACCTATTGTGGATTCCGTGCAGCACGAGGAGGGTAAAATTATGCCCATTCCTGCAGTTACACATAATAAATTTCACCCTTGGTTTCCAAGCTCTGTGTTTTGATAGCAGCTGTGGGAGGCTTGCACCAGCCTGAACCACCCCACTCTTTTCAGTACCCTGTTTACTAAAACCCACACAGCAAATAAATTGGCCATAATATAGAAAGTTGTCTCCAAATAACACTTCATCATTCTGCATGTTAATTCCTCCTCTGACAAGTGAGAATAATTGCTTCTCTCATCACTTTTGGTTGTGAAGTCTTTTAGGTAGTGAAGATTTTTTTTTATTTTGTACGTCTCTGCACAGCAGACACCTGATTTCACCTGGGACCTTGCAGCACTGCTGAGCAACACGCATTTAAAATAAAAAATGTCATGGATTGCTTAAACTTTGCAAGACCCTGTGGATTCCATACTGTACTGAAACTTCCCAGCCCAAAATTTTCAAAGATGTTAAAAATAGGAGTGTCTGGGAGACATGGCTATTTTATTTATTTATTTATTATGTTTTCCCTGTGGAGCTTGAGATGCTGGAATTTTGCAGCCTCAATAAACATGAGGTTATCCTCCTTACCATCCCATTGTGCTTGATATGGACTGCCAGGCAATCATTGCATTAGGAATAAAAGAAAAAAAATATATAAATATCTTAAAGAAATAACCAGAGAAAGTCATGATACTCTGGAAGGAAAAGTATGATCCATCACCTGAGCCATGCCATTTCAGAAGCCTCATGCATTAAACATAATGGAAGGGAGTAGTACAGCTCCAGTTCAATATGTGACTTGCGAGCTATCACAGGGCTTCTGACTCAGTATTACTAAGAAATGTTCCCTGACTGTCACTGCAAAGGTATGCGAGGGAGATTCTCTAAGGACCAATTAATGGGAATGGAAGAAAATTCTGGTAGATTGGTTGCCAGTGGGAGGAAAGTGAGTGGAGAATGGTGAAGAATAATGTATGTTTGCAATTTACTTATTAGCCCTGCGAAGAAAAAAAAAAGAGCAACACATGCCAAATGAAATAACAAAAGATCTTAGCAGCATTTGTAAATACCATTTTAATTATTTAAGCTGAATGTGAATAGGAAGCTGCTGCTTTTTCTTTTTTTTTTAAAGGACACTGTTGTTAATCAACCCAACAACCCTATTTTATGTCACAAACCCACAGTGTTCTGCCACAGAGGAAACTCACTGTTTCAGTTTCTTAAAGCTTGTATCCTTTAATCACAGCTGAAATAATGGCATCTTAATTCTGGCAGGCTCGTGTAGAGATTTTTTATTTTCCTGTTCCCTTTCTGTTCATTTGTTTGTTTTTTCCACTTGTGTATCCATTGCTTTTATCTATGGAGCTCCAGTCACAATACAAAGGCTCATTAATTAAGCCTCACAGTACCCTGTGCAAAGTAGGGCTCTGAGGATAAAATTCACCCAGTGCTGCGTTGCTGTAGTTCAGTCTGAAGGCAAAATGTTTTGTGATTAATTATTGCACAAATTTGGATGGTGCTCCACATTTTCTCTCCTGTTTCCATTGATGTGGTCGGTGTTGCACCTCTTAAAGGCTCATAACCAGGTTACTCTGAATCTTTGTCACGGAAAAAGGGTTTTTATCTCTGAGCTTCTCTATTTTCAGAAATTAATCTAGCCTACCGAATTCTGATTGAGGAAGGTAAATTGCCTAAAAAACACCTCTTCCTTTTGAGAATGGCAACCCAAAGCCAAATTCTTCTTCCAGCTACACTTGTGAAAACCATTTTTCTCCCACTAGAGCTTAGGTCCTGACACTGTCAAGTACATAAACACGATATTAACTTTGATAATCTCATTTTTCAAGTTCAGAAGGACTCTAATTGTCATCTTATCTGGTGAATAGGATTGAAGACTAAGGATTTTGATTAATTGCTGCTACAATGTGGCCAATGGTTTAACAGAGTAATTAAGCATGAGGATTTACTTTGAATTTTGTCGTGTAATTGTGGCCTGTTAAGAAATACTCTATTGTCACTATGGCTGGTTTCACTCCGTTCCTGGTCACAATCACAGGCAAAGTAGAAAGTGAGACAGGTTTGGCATCTGGTCCCTTAGGAATCTGTTTGCTCTGCTTATGCCTGCAGCCTGCCATGATAGTGGAAAGGAAAAAGAACAGACCTGCTGCAGTTTTCACCATTTATGCTTTGACCCAGGAGATTGTTCTGGGTTTTTTGTAACATAAATTTCCTTTGAGTTAACATAAAAGATATGAAACTGGTAACTTACCAAAGTAAGGGATGAAGATAAACTCAGTTAAAAATTGCCACTTCCTTTAGTCTTCAGAGAGCAACATCTTGTGTTGCTTGGAAAATCATGTAAAAAGTTATATAAAATCAGTGTTTCCCACTTAGCTGGCCAAGAGTATAGTGTGAGAGTATATGTGCATATATATGTGTGCATTAGTTTTTTCCACTTGGGAATTGCAGTAAAAAAAATCACAATTACAAGACGGGACTCATCAGGGAAAATAGGTGTCCCTCAGATGTTACCAAACAGTGTGAATTCTGCTCTTACTCTCAAAAATTTTTCCTTACACAGAAGCTCTTACAACAGAAAAAAAAAAAAAATGCTTACCAGAGAATTGAACATAGAATTAAACTGATTTCAATTCTGATCTAAGTAGCTGCTAAACTTCAAAATAATCAAGGAAGAGGGGTTTTTTAATTTTTTTTTTTTTTAAAGAAAGTAGCAATCATGGGATTTGGTATTATTCAGCCTACATATTTATATTCCTGTTTATATTCCTGTAAATACATTTCTTTGGATGTATATTGTATTATCACAACTTCCAAAGAGGAAAAAATTGGTTTTCACAGCCCATGTTGGTGAAAACTGAAACAAGCTTTGTGATTCCTAAATAGTAGTTCCAGCAAAAGGATCAAAAATGAGAAAGAGGTCTCATCTGCTAAGAGATATAGAAACCTGGACACTACCACCACTGACACCTAAACATAATATTTTAGGTCTTTTCCATTTTCCTCATCCTAAATTACAAAAATTCTTCCAAACAAATTGTTGGGTTTTTTTTCTTGATTCAAGAGGTCAAGAATTTCAGTTTAATGATGAGACGAAAAAAAAGACCAGAATTACCAAGTGGTTGCACCAAATCCTGCAGTGAAGTAAAAGCTATTTCAAGCAAAATTTTCCTAGTGTTACACTCCTGGGACAGGTCTCCAAGGATATCAGCAGGAATGATGGACCTGTATCCTAATGGGTAATCTCAGTGAGCTGGACTGAACTGAGACAATTCTTTACAAGGTCTGATGACCATCAAAGGACCCAGGGTTGTAAAATTATGTCGTGACACTAAGGATGGAAATGTCCATTCCAAAGATAAAGTTCAACCCTGGTTTCCTAAATCCAAGTGCTTCTATTTAACCACAACGTCATTTGTTTTGCTTTCAGGGGTTGCAATGACTGTTCAGCTGTGTTAGTTCTGCAAACCCAAAACAAGGCAGAAGTGAGCCTGGGCTGCCATAAAACTAAAAAGCCAACCCTGAGTGCTTTAATGGACTGAGTAATGCCACAAATGAGAGAAACAATTGGTCCAGGCAACTCTTTCTAAAGGTCTTTAGATGCTTTATAAAAAACGTATTTACCAACAAGGCAATTTCCCCACGTCAATGAATCAAAGCCAAAAACTCAAGAAGAATTTCTCTTGAAATAGAATATTAAATCAGTCCATTGAAATGGTGCCATAATCCATTTGTTTGGTAAATGAAAAGCAGTTGGCAGTCATCTGCAACAAGGAGGAACATGAAGCACCAGCAAGCAGTGAAAAGAGCAATCAGGAGCAGACGAAGTGGGGGAAAGTTTTGTATTTGCAGCTTCCAAAATACAACATTTCCAACTTAGGATGAGATTCACCCTCTCTAAACAGAGCTGTTTGAAAGTTGGATGCTTGCTTTCATCTAGGCAAGCATGTGTCTCTAAAGTTATTGCTGAGGCAGAAATCTTTGGGGGCCAACTCATCCAAGCCTAAACAGATGCTCAAAGTGCATGAGAAGCAGAAAAGAGCCATTCATGGTGCAAAAAATGGTGCAAAGCTCAAAGGTTGTATGGAACAGACCAGGTAGAGACATTTCCAGTTCCTTTAGCCATCAAACCTTCTAGTAAATTGCTGAAAAGAATTCAGCCAAGGAAACATAGTCAAGAGTGGCCCTGATGGTGTCCGAGACAACTTCTGTCTGTCACTTACAGCAAAACTCAGTTGACAGATAAACCAAAAAACATTCTGCTTTTTGGCACAAAAGTTGTCAAGCATCACTAAAGATCAAGCCTGTGGGAATCTGACCAAACAAATCATTTCCTTTGGGGGATTTGCTTGAGGGCTGAGGATCTGAAGAAATGCTGAAGGGATATGAGTTGCATATCAATATTCATTGAAACAGATGAGCAGTGCAAGTTTTTCTTGGGGCAACCAAAAGTTGCAGATGAGCTGCCCATGGGCTTGAAATGAACCACCACATATCTAAATCCTCTGATGATTTATATTCACTAAAATACCAGCTCCTCCAACGTGGTAGAGAAATTGGATAAGCAAAAAAAAGGGGACCATAAATTAAACACTTTCCCTATTTTGTGTGGCCACTTTTCCCTCAGAAACATCAATATCACAGAACCATAGAATGGTTTGGGTTGGTTTATCTTCCTAAACAGTAGGATGTGCCCCTAGCATGGGAAGTAAGACATTTGTCTGGTTTTTTAGAGCATTTTACACACTTACATGCATGCACACACATTTGCACAAAACCTCCCCCCATAAACTCATGTTTTCCCACATCTCCAAAGATGTTCCCCACTTATATCTTTACTTGAATTTGAAGCTTCAGCTAGGCAATTAAGAAGGTCCTAGGTCAGATGTGTGTGTTCAGTCCAAGAGAGAAGAAAAAGGAGGGGAGGAGTAGTTTTCTTTCTAAAGTAACACCTGTATGGGAGAAAACACAACGGTGCTGATGTCTGCTTTCATTTCTTAACTCCAAAGGATTAAATCCAACTGACTGCTTCACTTCTTCTTGCCTGACATCCAGATGTCAGGTACATGGGTTGTCTGTGCCTGGAGATATCCTACACTCTGCTCTCCTGTCAGACCCCAGATCCACAAGATACCTGATCATAGCTGAGGATGTTCCTGTCTCATAGTCTCTGCTTCGCTGCAAGCACTTGTCCTTTCTTATTCCTTCAGCTCCTGGGGAAGGGAAAACCTCTTTCCTTTATTATAGACACAGCATGACTTAGAAATGTACCCAGTGCTTGTGGGCATCTGCAGAGTGGTTCCTAGTTGGTGAGACAGGACCACCAGAACCTGATAACATGAAAAAAGCTCATTTAATAAGGAGCAAGAAATGCAATGAGACTGATTGTTGCCTTCCAAAAATAAGATCTGAGAGTGTTTTGAAAGACAAAGAGGCAAGAGATGAGAGAAGACAGGGAGAAAACGTTTTGGATGTGAAATAAGTGACAGTAACAGAACAGGTCAGCCAGAGCATCACTGAAATAAATCCCCGCTGCCTTTGACAGGTTTGTGAAAGGTAGGAGATGTTGCTTAGCTCCAAGTTGTTCATGTGAGGGAACTCAGACTGAACATTGTAGAATTCCTGCCTGAAGTGTGAGTGGCTGGATGGGACAAGATGGTGATTTTGTGCATACACCCTAACAGTCTCAGAGAGGTGAGAGGGTGCTTAGTATTTATTATGAATATTGTAAAAATGATGTCACAACCATCCTATTCATGCTGGATTTCACCTGTAAGCTGATGGAGGACATGAAACCAGAGGACACGAAACCAGAGGACACAGGGGAGAGACAGACAGATACTTTAGGAAAAGGCATCTCTAAGATAATGAACTCAAAAATAAATTTTGCTTAGGGTGGTTTTCATTGGTGTTTTAGTTGGTTGGTTTTTTCCAGAAAAGACACAATAAAAGTATCAAGAAGATAATGTTCTAAGCAGAAATGCAAGAAGTCATTTAGGAAGTTGAGGACCTTTACATATCTAAACCTGATAGTTGATGTATTTAAACTGATAATAAATCTTGCAAATATTCAGGCAGATGGAAGGCAATGGTAGTCATCATGAAGTGGACGCAGAAACTGAACTACCTAGACCTGTCCTAGGCAACTATATGTGAAATATGAGTGTGAACACCAATGTACACTGACATGAATTGTAGATGTGTTGTGATGCATTAATCTGGAGCAATGTTATTTAAAGGCAAGTGTGAGGTGTTGGTTTCAAGATCTTTTGAGCCTAAAAAAATGGATTTTGACCTCTGTGTCTTTTAGATCACTCCAAAACTTTAAGCTTTTTTCTCTTCGTATAATGGACAGATAGTGATCCAGTATTTTTCACTTAATTAGAACTGCTTTGCTTTCCTTTTATGAATCTTTGTTAATAAATATGACCTGAGGCTTAATGGGGCTTAAAACTCAAAACCCACTGACCATCCCACTCTTAAGGTAAAGGAAATTTTACCAATATGAGGCAACATAACTCCTAAGACTATAAATGTGATTATCTCTTAATAGCAAATGAAATCAGTATTTTCAGGATTCAACCTGCCCAATTTCAGCTTCCTAAACAAAGGAATTGTTACAACATTTCCATTAGACTCTCTACCATCAATGGAAAGATTCAGAAAGTCCAAAATATGATTCAGCAGAACTTTAAATTGATGCCCAAGTGAACAGAGTCAAAAGGCTTCAGTCCATTTTCATTGTCAGGAATCTAGATTGTTATTTAAAGATATTTAATATTATATTCCATTATTTTAATTGGCTTTTATGTCATGAGATGGAGTTATAATCATAGTATTAAAGCTATCCATGTTACCTGATTGACAACAACCCATGTCTTTGTGTGGCTACCATATCAACCTTAGTCAGCAAAAGGAATCAAACCATTTGATGGACTAAAAAGTAAGACTTGTAGAGGTGTCTAGATATTCATTTGGCTGTTTTCAAAATGTCAGTTGTCAATAATATATTATAAATATTACTACTATTTCCTCTATAATCCATGACAACAATTCTGTTCAGATAGAGATTCGTTCTACAGCATTATCATCCTGTAAGCATATCCAAAGTTTCCCAACAGTTTATTCAATAAAATATTTGACTGAACCATTATCTTTCTAAATGATAACCACCTTCTTCCACCCTGTGCCCATCCAAAACTCTGGTTTCAGAACATCTCTCTCTTTGTGCCTCCAAGAAATGTTGAGGATGAATCCCAGACAGAATGGTGATGAGTGCAGTATTAAACACCAGCTCAAATCCTCAGCTGGAGTAAATTGGCGTAATTCCATTGAAGTTAGTGGTGCTTTGCTGCCAGAGACTGATTCAAAGCCTTTGGGAATACTTTCATTGACTTCCCTGGGCTTTGGCACAGCTAAAGATCTGATCCTTCAAGAGAGAATTGACAAGATAAACAAGGTTGGCAGTTGTGGGAAATGTGGGAGTGTTCTCTTGCTATTGGAGCTGTGGTCAAATACATGTCAGAAGAATTAGCCCCAGTTCAAAAGGTGAGAATAGACCTCAGAATAAATCTTTTTAAAGTATGAAGGTGTGAATTTTAATGGTAGCAAATGAATCTTCCTGTCAAAAACAAATGAAAGCAAAATTCTTAGGTAGGAAAATATAAGCTTTGTCTACTTCTCATTTTGTATGTACACATTCATTTTGCAAACCTCTGTAAATCCTATTGAAACAAAAATGTGTTTACAATGTTACATATTCCATAAAACATGTTTGCTACTCAGCAATCTGCTTGCTCCTCTTAAAATGTATTTTTGTGACAAACAATCATTAAACCTCACAACTGCCGTGTGCAGATAAATGAAACTAGCGCAGATATTACCATTTGGTTGACACATTTGTTTTGACATTGTAAAAAAAGTGTTGAGGATTTTTTTTTTATAAAAGTCTTCCTTTTTTTCTCAGAAACAATAATATGTTCCTGCAAATGCTGCAAAAGATCAAAAGCTGTTCAGATCATATTTACAGTACTAAAAGCACAATGAATGCCCCTGTAAATGACATGTAAATTACCGAACGATGATTCAACTTCAGTCAGCTTTGCAGATGAATTGAAGGACCTTAATTCCACTTTAGCTCAGAAATCTGATTATTCTACTGCTTGTAAGAAATAAGCTTTAATCCTCTTTTAAATGTCATTCAACAGGTTCTTTCTGCACAAAAGATGTAAATGAATTTTCCTTTACAATATCTTTTCAAATTCATTTTCCTTCCACAGGACATTCTTAGAAATAATTTAAAACTGAGCTATCAAACCAATAATTCTCCTATTCTGCATCTGTTCAAGAATAATTGTCTGCATGCACATCTCAGCTTTGTGATAGCACCACTCCATTGACCTGCTTTGATTCCTACTGAGGGAACTGAGAACAGCATTTGACTCCACAATAATGTTTGCACTTGAATATATACTTAGGAAAACAAAAGAATTCTCTTAATTTACTGTTAAGTCCCCAAATAAGTCATGTCCACATAAAATTGAACACTTTAACATTCTTTCTTTATCACTTTGTTTTATTCCATCAGTTTCCTGCATTCATGGAGTCCTTCTATGCTGCATCAAGATGTTTCTAAATTAAGGACTGTCTTTTTGGCACTTAGCAGTACAGTAGGTCCTAGTTCCTGATTAAAGATATCCTTATCACTGGAAAATGATAATGTTATTTTCTGTTCATGAAGAAAACTAAGTGCTAAAAATCACAGACTGGCTGAGCCACATGTCCAGTGGGTGTAAAATCAACACATGTCCCTTGAGAGTTGTGCTGATTTACACCAATGGTATATCTGGCACCCCAGGTTAGAGTTGCTGTTATTTAAGAGAAATGTCCTAGATGATCCACTTATGGAAAAAATTGCAACTCCACAGACCATGTGGCATTTAAACACTCGTTCCTCCCATTTCTCTTCAGAGCATTTGCTCTCCTGGTGGCTGTGAGAAATAAAACTGACTTCTTGTTCCTTCAGCTGTTCTGTCAGATGTGTCACCTTCCTAAAGGAACACTCCCTCATTCCTTTGAGGTATTTCCCTGGTGGTTCCCTGTTGGCTCCTATTAGCTGGCCCATATCCATAAGATTTTTGTGCTGCAGTGTAGCCAGCATGTCCCAGTGCAACAAGGTGAGGGCTCTCTCTAGCACCTCATCCTTCTAACCCTGGTGTGTCATCCCACAGCTTGTCATGGGCAACCCTGATGTTATCCTCTTCCCCCTTCACATCCAGTTTAAATAACCACACCCACTGTGCAGAATTTCATTTACCAGTGCAGATCAGCCAACAAAGTCTAAGACTTCTATTGGTCTCCTCATTTCACCTTTTCAAGCCATGGAATGTCCGTCTTTGCAGTCACAGTATCATATTCTTGGGCTTTGCATGGACCTACAGGCAGGCTGTGGCACTTCAAAGGCTCTCAGAAAAAGTTAGAGTGGAGCAAGTCTTTAGGCAGGTCCTCATGATCGAATTTTCATCCTGTGTGTTGCACTTTTCCCCAAAAAAGATGCAAAACTTACACTTTTTGTGTTTTGAGTGTGACCTTAAGCTCAAATCAAGGCTCCCATTCCCTCCAGCAATGTGCAGTCACTCAGCAAGACTCAGTGTTCACCCTGAAGAGCCAGCATTGCAAATAGGTAAGACATAAAAATAAAAGAAGAAACAGATACACCACACATGCAAAATAAGAGGAACAGAGCAATAATTTGGTGGGTGATTTTTCCAAGGTGACACAGAAAGCCAATAGAAGATTCAAGGTGTGATCTTCCATGTACACCCCAAAACCTTTACCAGCTCTCACCCCAATCATCCCCTGCTCTCTAGTCATGGGCAGTTCCTCCTGTGTCACATATTCCAGCACCCATCACAGTGGACTGGAAAATTCTCCCCTTGGTCTGTCAAGCATAAACTTTTAAAATGTTCCTGTGACATGGTTCTAAAGGCTTTGAAAGCACTGAAGAGTCTGTCTGCTAAGGATGTGGTAAGGTTGCAGGACCACGAGCTGCTGCTGAAGGAGAGACATTTTTCTGCATCACTGACAACGAGCAGCATCCACCTATGCTGTGTAACAGGTGTAAAAGACTTGCACTGACATTTCTCTTCTTAAAGTCCAGGGGCACCACTTGAAAATATAATCTAGCAGAAGCTGATCAAATTCAGTGACATAAATCATGCTTAGTGTGACAATCCAGCCTGCAGGATAACAATAAATAATGCAAAGAAGATGCAAATGCATTGCATTTTAGCAAACAGCGGCACAGCCCTACTGAAAATACCTGCACAGACTTGAGGCTGAAAGGAGATTTCTTGCATGGCAGAAGTTTTCACATTTTAAATGATTGTGTATACATATTATTAGCCAAGCCTATCTTTGGCCTCATGCTTTCAGTTTGATATGATGTGACCCGAATTTCTGCCCTAATGTAACTCTCTTATCTCGTCCTCATCCAAGCAGTCTCATGGGCAGCTGCGCTTATGCTTTGAATACAAGAAACCATTCTCTGCTTTTGAGTGGGGAAAAAAGGCACAACAAGGCACAAAGGCTCACACTAAAAGTACTCTTTATGTCAAGGGCAGGGTGATATTCAGACACCCCCAAAATTAAATTAGGCTGAGAGGTCTAGAAGGTATAAAACACCCTAAAGCAGAGGGAGAGGTTCCACAAATAAATAAATATTTATATTAGAATGTGAGAGTCAAAGATTTGTCTTCTGAGTCACTGTGTAGTGAATGGTATTCCTTATGCTCCTTATATCATCCAGGAATACAGAAAGACTTTTGGCCAACTCCCAGGAATTCTCCTCTTCCAGAGTTTGAAAGGAGAATGGTATGGCAGTCATAGAAAAGGATGCTTTCTCTGAATCCAAAACAACAGAGTGCCTAATTTGACAAATCTTACCCAGACCTCACCCCATACCTGACTGCTTTATAACACTGTATTTTTAACTCAGAAGAATGATATCTGAGATCAAATCTCAGTGCTGAAATTATGTTCCAGGTTATTGGCAGATATGTTGTCCTTTGGAGATGGGGAGTGTGCATTTTTTGTTCTGTATCTCTGCACACATCCACTGACACTATTTTTTTTTTTTTTTTTAACAGGACCCTCTGTGTTGCTGCTTCTGGAGATTGCCTGGCTCAGGTTGGTGGCCAAGAGGAAATACCATGAGATTAGGTTGTATCTTGTTGAAGTCACAGCAGATCTTCCTGTGAGGCTAATGCTGATGGTGATAAATCCATGCACACAGCGAAAATAATTGGCTGTTGGTCATTCTGCAGTTCAGACACTGCAAAGCAAACAAAAGAACTTTGTGGTGGAACTTGTCTCAATTCCTTCTTCCTTTTCTATGAGAAATCCAAAGGTTCTTTCTTGGAAATACTGAATGTATACCACTCCACTTGTTTTATTTCTTTTGAAGTTAACAGAAATTTGTAGCAATACACTCATTCACTTAAATGGGACCAGAATTTCACCCTTAACTCTCTTTTTTTTGTTTGTTTGTTTTGTCTAAACAGCCTGGAACATGAATAAAGTAACTCTTGATTGGAAAAGCAAACAATTTCAGTGATACCTCACTCCTTGAAGTCTTTTTGATTGGATGTAGCTACGGGAAGGAATGTCAGTGCAGGAGCCTCTGCAACTTGAGCAAAGTTTTAAGCTCTTAACAGTCCATTCTCTGCCTCTGGTCACAAAACCAGACAAGTCTCACATGAGGATGTCTTCCCATAGATCTGCTGCCCTCCCCATTGGGAAGTTCACAGTGAGGCATTTCTGTGCCTGCCTTCTTTAGATTTATAACTCCTATGTCTTTACTTATTTGAAGACTTCTTCTGGACCCTTGCCAAAATTTTTAGCTACTGCACTGCAAGAGGAGGTACAAAGGAGGTGCACACCTGTCACAGAGGGAGACTGAGGTTTAAATAAAAAGAAATTGCTTTAAACAAACTCACCATCTACCATGTCCCAAGACCTGTACAATCTAAATTATTCTGTGCTCCTAAAACAACAGCTCCTTACCCTCCATCATCACAATTAGGAATAAGCAACAGGCGGTGGGAAGGAATGCCACACTCCAATTCATGCTGTTTTGTTTTGTTTTACCTTAAAAGTCTCTTTGATATTTTTATACCATCAGACAGCAACCAGCTTTTTTTTTTTTTTTTTTAAACTTCTTCCCTCTGGACAAGTAGGATATTAATATTATCCCTGTAACAAGCAGCAGAAGGAATAAAACATCTAGGTAAATACTGCAAGTGAGATTAAAACTCTCTAGCTTTCTGATGTAACCCTGTGACATAGCGTTTCTAGTGAATTAAACCAAATGTACAAGTATTTAACGACTAATCCTTTTAAGTATTTTAATGCCCCAATGAAGATTTCTTATAGGGAGAGGCAAAGCATATGTGGTTTCCGTTAGAGTCTGCCTGCAGGCAGAGGATTGAGCAGATTGGCTTTTTT
>VWZW01002568.1:1516005-1526400 GCA_013397115.1 Edolisoma coerulescens
CTTTCTTTTTTTTTTTTTTTTTTTTTTTTTTTTTTTTTCGGAGAACCAAAAAATGTCAACTACCTTTCCAGGTCTCGTCCACGATGCAGAGGTATTTTGTGTGTGTGAGTGTGTGTGAGTGTGTGTGCGCGCGTGTGTGTGGATGTGTGTGTGCGTGTGTGTGCATATGTGTGTGTGTATGTGCCTGTGTGGTTGTTTCCATTTTTTTAAAATCCATATTGGACCGTTACGTTTAATTATAATCCGGCTTCAGAGATAACTTAAAGAAGTATAGAGAGAAAATTCGTTATGACATCTGTCGCCAGCAAGGGCAACTCATTACCACGTTAAAACCGTTGCCAGAACGAAAATCAGAATAATACCCCTAATAATATAATGAAGTGGAGAGAAATCACCACCAGCTCGCCAGGAATGGGGAGTTCTCGCTAAAAAACAGGACTCTCCTTTCTTTCGAAACGCAGGGAAAAGAGGGGGGGAATTTTGGATCTGATTCGTTATTTTAAAAAGAAAGAAAAATAGGGGTTCAAAAAAAAAAAAAGAAGGGAAGGAAGGAAGGAAGAAAGGAAGGCAAGCAGGCAGCAAAGCTTTCTCAATGTGTAACGCTGTAACATAGGGACGGGAGTTGTGTGTATTCTCGGTAGTTTCCTCTGTTTGATGACTTTTTTTTTTTGTCAGCCCCAGATATTACAGCTGTGATCAGGAGGTGGATGGATAGATGGATGGATAGATGGATGAATAGATGAATAGATAGATAGATAGATAGATAGATGGATACTTTTTATTTCAGCGCGTGGATTCCTTTCGCTTGACGGTATTAAGGGCAGTCTGGGCTGTTTATGATTTTTTGAACAGACCTTTATGGCACCAGCCCAAGGTAGGAAAGGATCTTTTGTTGCTGGGGTTGCCGCTCGCAGGCTTAGACGCTTCTGCAGGGGGAGAAGCTATGCAGGACAGCGTGCTTGGAAGAACCGTACCCGGGGTTTTCAATGACAAACCTCCAGTTTTGGGGTCTTCTTTTCACTTCTTCCTTTCAGATACGTCATGACGGATCAAACAGTTACCGTTTGATGCAGCTTGGATGCCTGGAGTCTGTGGCCAACTCGACCGTCGCCTATTCCTCCTCATCTCCTCTCACTTACTCTACCACGGGCACCGAGTTCGCCTCCCCGTACTTCTCCACTAACCACCAGTACACCCCACTGCACCACCAGTCCTTCCACTACGAGTTCCAACACAGCCACCCGGCAGTCAACCCCGACGCTTACTCCTTGAACTCTCTCCACCACTCCCAGCAATATTACCAGCAGATCCACCATGGAGAACCCACTGATTTTATCAACCTGCACAATGCGCGGGCACTCAANACAAAGGAGGGAAGATTCATCCCAAATCCGATCCAGAGCCCGTCCCCTCCAGACTAGTAGCAGCAAGAAAAAAAAAAGTGGAGGGAGGAAAAATAAAACAAAAAGCCTCCAACCAAACAAGTAATCTTCTTTGGCCAAAAAACCAAATTAAACAAAAACAACCTCGCTCCTGCCTTTGTCGCGTGGCTTGTGTCTCTGCGATGGCTGAGACCGTGGGGGTCCCCCGGAGATCTCGGGGTGCGTGTGCGTGTGCCAGCCCTAACCCAGTCACACTGAACCCAAACCAAACCAGAGCAAACCCATCTTCTTGCTTTTCCTAAACTTTTCCTTTCTTTCGGCGCACGGAGCACTTTGCAGCGACAGAGCAGGCAAATGATTTAAGGAAGGCATGGAGTAGGAAAAGAGAAAAAAGGCAGGGCAGGAAATAAATCTGCTTTCGGACAGACGTACAAAGGCAAACCCTCCGAGATATGAATGGAGGAAAGACAAAAACGGGAGCAAATGTTCGTCAGAAAAAGTCAGAATGATAAAAATGCCTCGCGATATCAGATCTAGGTGTTAATAAGGTGAGAGATAAAGCAGATAAAGATAATTAATCTGTCTATCTATCTAATCATTCATCTACTCCACCCTAACCGGCACCTGGACCCATTTAAAGAATTCTATTTCTATGTTTCAAAAGGTCAGGTTTATCGGCTCAGAAATCCTTTCCCACGCGCTAAAAATTCGCCTCCGCTAAATTGAGCCGGTTGCTTAAATGAAATTGGTTTCCAAAATTGCAAACAACTCCATCCTGTCTCTAACCCCCGTTACGAAATGTGCCCCAAATCAAAAGCCAACCTTCCTTCTCCCGACCAGCCGAGGAACTGAGGGCTTCCCCATCAGCAGGGAGAGACAAACGGGACCGTATTTACTGTACTTACTTTTCCCCCATACCTCGCTCCCTTGGCATACAAAGCTGGCTGTGCTGGTCTTTCCATAAAGATGTAGCGGTCAAAGGCTTGGGGGAAAAAAAAAAAAATCAACCCGAAGTTTGTAAAATTAAGAAGGTTTATTTTCTTGCCTTGAAATCAAAGCACGAAAAAAAAAAAATTTAAACAATCTTTTTCTATAAAGGAAAAGAAATCNCCCACTGCACCACCAGTCCTTCCACTACGAGTTCCAACACAGCCACCCGGCAGTCAACCCCGACGCTTACTCCTTGAACTCTCTCCACCACTCCCAGCAATATTACCAGCAGATCCACCATGGAGAACCCACTGATTTTATCAACCTGCACAATGCGCGGGCACTCAAGTCCTCCTGCTTGGACGAGCAGAGGAGAGAGCTGGGGTGCTTAGATGCTTACCGCCGCCACGACCTGTCTCTTATGAGCCATGGATCCCAATATGGGATGCATCCAGATCAAAGACTCCTGCCAGGACCAAGCCTCGGGCTTGCAGCCTCGGGAGCAGACGATTTGCAGGTAAATAGCATGCAATCTCCTTTCGAGGTACCTTCCCCTCCCNCGGGGTGCGTGTGCGTGTGCCAGCCCTGACCCAGTCACACTGAACCCAAACCAAACCAGAGCAAACCCATCTTCTTGCTTTTCCTAAACTTTTCCTTTCTTTCGGCGCACGGAGCACTTTGCAGCGACAGAGCAGGCAAATGATTTAAGGAAGGCATGGAGTAGGAAAAGAGAAAAAAGGCAGGGCAGGAAATAAATCTGCTTTCGGACAGACGTACAAAGGCAAACCCTCCGAGATATGAATGGAGGAAAGACAAAAACGGGAGCAAATGTTCGTCAGAAAAAGTCAGAATGATAAAAATGCCTCGCGATATCAGATCTAGGTGTTAATAAGGTGAGAGATAAAGCAGATAAAGATAATTAATCTGTCTATCTATCTAATCATTCATCTACTCCACCCTAACCGGCACCTGGACCCATTTAAAGAATTCTATTTCTATGTTTCAAAAGGTCAGGTTTATCGGCTCAGAAATCCTTTCCCACGCGCTAAAAATTCGCCTCCGCTAAATTGAGCCGGTTGCTTAAATGAAATTGGTTTCCAAAATTGCAAACAACTCCATCCTGTCTCTAACCCCCGTTACGAAATGTGCCCCAAATCAAAAGCCAACCTTCCTTCTCCCGACCAGCCGAGGAACTGAGGGCTTCCCCATCAGCAGGGAGAGACAAACGGGACCGTATTTACTGTACTTACTTTTCCCCCATACCTCGCTCCCTTGGCATACAAAGCTGGCTGTGCTGGTCTTTCCATAAAGATGTAGCGGTCAAAGGCTTGGGGGAAAAAAAAAAAAATCAACCCGAAGTTTGTAAAATTAAGAAGGTTTATTTTCTTGCCTTGAAATCAAAGCACGAAAAAAAAAAAATTTAAACAATCTTTTTCTATAAAGGAAAAGAAATCCTTTTTTTTTTTTTTTCTGGGAGGAAAATAAGGTCACCAAAAAAGAATGTTATCTTTTATATCTCAGATGAGGAAACCCTAGCTACTTAAACCAAGTTTTCTCCACTAAAATTCACTATATAATTTTGTCCTCTCTGGACATTTTTTTGTTTACATTTTTCACAAGGATCTCCTTATGTTACCTCCCTCAAAAAAAAAAAAACCAAAAAAAACTGCCATTCACTGCTCAACCCCAACTAAAACCTATTTACTCCTTTTTATAACCACGTCTGCTGCTGATTTTTTTGTATCTGTACAAATTTTTTTTCTTTGGCAGGCACAAAGCCTTGTATTTTTCAAAAGAGGGGATTAGGAACGTTTGCAAGACAGCAGACAATGCCTAAATCCCGGGAAAAAAAAGCACCATAGTTTATCCAATTTTCGACTTAGTGCCATTCAACTGGTCATTTATGCAATGTCATCCGACCAAACAACATGTTTCCCTTTAAAAAAAAAAAAAAAAAAAAGGTTGGTTAAGCTGCTAGAGGCACAGTCTCTTTTTATTTATTTAACGAAGAAGAAAATCAACAGCTTTCCTTTGGAAAATATTAATTTTTCGATCACAAGTTATTATCAAATAAAATACTTAGGTCTTTGTACTTAATCTCTTCTTTATTTTTCCTCCTCCCTCTTTTTCCGAACACAAGAGGGAGTGTGCAGAGGTGTCAAAAAGCCTGAGCGGTGAGAAGTTGAAAATATTAATATGTGTCGTTAGGACTTAGATGATTCAGAACAAAGTTGGACTCTCGCGAATATCACTTCGGGTATAGAGGGAAGCGTTTTGGTGGCGAGCAGAAACAGGACTGCACAGAAATACTTTTAAACCAAAATTGTGGTCTAACCAGTCTTCCCCTTTCTCCTTAGTCTTTCTTTTTAAAACGTTCATCAGCATATGCCTCATTTCAAATGCAACAAATGTAAATATACTTTTCCCTGCACAGAATTTTAAGTGAATGTCCAATAGTTTCGAGGGCGGTTTAAGTCAGCCTAACAGATGCAAACAGTCTTGGAGCTGGAGTGGCATCTTTCAGTGCCCTAAAAAGATTTTCCATGGGCAACAAAGAAAACTGTCACACCTTTTCCCATCACCGCTTTAATTTATGCTCAGTCGCCAAGTTTTTTTCATATTGATTTCATAATCACTTTAAGGCAGAACACTTAAAATAAAAAAGGGCCTTGAAAAGGAAGGTCTTACAGGGCCAGCGCCAATATGGTGAAAGTGGGGGAGAGAGCCAGGACTGTAAAGATTGTTTTGTAAAGTGGGGTTTTTATTATGCACCGACTCTCTCCGCATTTACTTAACTCTTCACGGGCTGTTGAATAGGTTAACACCCTTAAAGGCCTCTTTCATGTCCAATACCTCGTTTGTTTGTAGAGGAAAATGCGTCTTTAACACATTTCCACTGGGCAAAGATTTAGGTTTGGTTTGTTGTGTTTTTTTAACCCCAACATAAGGAAAAACCCAAAGAAAACCCAACCCTTTCAAGTCTTTTATCACTCCAATAAAAATATTTATTAAGGAGGGCGAAGATCCCCAAATAATCAGCCTTGTAACAGGAGAATAAAGAAGTGAGATCTCTTCGGACGTGCACCAGAAGCCCTAGGCAGGTTTTTTGATGGTTCTTCACCCCACGATCACACATGGGTGCCTGTGTGTGTTCGCGCACAGATGCATATTCATCCCCACCTATGTGAGGACACACGCATTGTTACAACACCCTCACGACTCTGTGGAGCCGGCAAAGCCCAATAGGTCATCTGTTGTTTGTGCTCTTTGTCTACTCCTGTGCACACTTTCTAAGTCGGTATATGCGTGTCGCAAAACGTGTCTGTGAATTCAGCTGTGTGCCCGAATATAAATATACCGCTAAACACACAAAAGCACTAAAGTAGGTTTTTAAACTTTGTGCGTGCAACTGTAGAGCGGGAATACACTTCTCTCAAAAGTACTTGTTTGTCTCTCTACCCTGCCGTGTAACTGCCGGTCTAAGTTCCCAGTTCGGGATAAATTCGTATTTAAATGGCAATGAAAGGAAAATTATTCTGGGTTTGGTGGGGTAGGGGCAGATGGCAGGATGGAGGGGGGATTTCACTTGGGTTCCCTGAGAGTAACTGTGTCTTTCCAGTTCACCTTAACCATTGTTCCTGGGCGAGTCATGTAAGAAAGCAAAAGCTGTGTGATCTCTCGGTGGGTTTCTGTGTCTGATTTCTTTCTTTCCTTTCTTTCCTTGTTTCTCCCTCATTACTTAAGAGCTCAGTGGAGGCCCAGTGTGGACTTGTACTCAACGGGCAAGGAGGTGTGATAAGAAGAGGTAAGAGGTTACGAATACTTGCGTCTATCAGTTTTTGTAAGCATACATCCCTCTCCATTTCTCCCTGCCTTTCCCTCCCCCACTGTTTAGCCTAGTTTGGATTTACTGCCGAAAAAGTGGTGATTTGCCGTTTATCAGAAGTACGTTCAAACTCGCTTAGAGCACTTCACATTTCACAGTCCATTTGCACTTTGCAAACGATCTATTCCTCGGTAGCTCTCGGATACTCCCGCTGAATTCAGAGTTTTCCTGACTCGGTGTAACATTCCCGGTTTAACCGGGATGATCCCTGATAGTTTGAGAAACGTTTTCCCTGGCGCCGGGCTGTTAAATCGGTAGTTTGATCTCGTGTGAGGTGAAAAAAAAAGGAGGTTTTTTGGAAATGTGGTTTCAGTAGCGCTACAGACCGGTGTGGAACTCTCTTTTGAGTGTCACTTCATTTGATAACCATCTGTCAATGTAAATACCCAACATCAAAGTTAGAGGAGAGGTTTGGAACTCGTGTTAAATACGCGTCTCTACAGCATTTGCGAAATCTGAATGTCCCGGGGACTTTGTTATTACCGTCATTTACCCTGAAGAGAAGCAACACTGGTCTAAAGGCCTAATGCAGGAGCACATTTTCCTCACAAGCTGAAACGCATCCTTTCATTCCCGATATAAACCACGTAACGCAGTCGGAGAGAGGACACTTAGCTGCTCAGCCTCTCACAATGCGCATTTCTTGTGCTGTTATCTCCTTATTCATTACATCCAACACGAAAAACAGGTATTTAGGAGATATTTTGGGTGACGAGATACTATTGTGTCAGGGAGCTGCTTTCAGCCACCACTTCCCTAGACAAACTTCAGCCCCACTGAAACAAAATTTATTGCTGGAACACCAGTCCCGCACGGCTGTGGTGGGCGGGGATGGGGAGCGGGCTCTCACGCCGCTGTCTCCGGGGAGGGGACTTTGCGCAGGGCTCAGGCCGGAGTTGGTGCCGGTGCTGCGCGGAGCGGGCGGAGGGAGCGGCGGCGCGGGGAGGCGAGGGGGGCGGTGGTGCTGAAGGGACAGCTCCCCTCGGCNGCCCGCCCCCCCCGCCCCCCCCCGGCCCCCCCCGGCCCCGCCTCGCCGCCGCGCCCGGCCCCGGCCCCGCGCTCGGGGACACGGACGGGGGGACACGGCGGGGACGCCAAATCTGCTGTCCCCTCCCTTGGCACCGCTGGAGAGGGCCTTGCAAACTCCTGCCCCACGCGCGCTGCCGGCGCCTGCGCCTTCCCGAGTCTCTCGGATTTCAGCGTATCCTTATTATCCCTAGGAAGGAGGGTAATTATCCGTAGGAAGAGGGATAATTCTTTCGGGTTTGATCCGAGAGCTGACCTCCGAGAAGCGGAGGTCGTTAGCTGAAAGAGAGGCAGGCAGAGTCCCCATCAGCTGGGGTCTGTGTCTGTCGTGTTTGACGGCGGTTCTCGTTTCCCAGTTGAAGGGCGTCTCAAAGCTCAGCTCAGCTCAACTCCCGTTTATTCAGCTCTCCAGCTCCTCTTAAGGAGACTCCAATTACCTGTGCAGATGATGGTAGTGTTGTCTCTCTCTCCCTCTCTCTCTCTTTTTAAAGAGATCAAATTATTCAAGGATTTAAAGATTGATACTAAAAGAAATCCAGCATGAAAATGCAAGGTCTTCTGAACCCTGATTTAAGTGCTGAACTACTCCTGCACTGCTATCTGTTTCTTGGCATATTCAGGGAAGATATCAAAGGCAAGAGTATAAGTTTCAAATGTATATTAAAAATACATAATAAATATTTTGTCGGACTTCAAAAAAAGCGATAGGTGTTAGCAGTAATCAAAACATCCTGCGCCTAAGCGCTATACAGTATCCCGTATAAATAAATCACACTTCTTTTCTAGTAATAGATCAATAAGAATATATTAACTCGAGAGTGGCTTCCCTAATATTTTAAACATCTCGTGTCAGACATTTTATTTTATTTTTTGTCAGTAATATATACATATATTTTGTACAAGATTGCTTTTTAGTGCTTTAGATGCAGTAGCAGGAGGAAAAGGGGAGAAAGAAGGGAGGAAGGAAGGGAGGAAGGAAGGAAGGAAGGAAGGAAGGAAGGAAGGAAGGAAGGAAAAGAAAAAGAAAGACAGAAAGAAAGACAAAAAGAAAGAAAGAGAAAGAAAGAAAGAAAAAGAGAAAGAAAGAAAGAAAGAAAGAAAGAAAGAAAGAAAGAAAGAAAGAAAGAAAGAAAGAAAGAAAGAAAGAAAGAGAAAGAATGTCCCAGATACTTTCCCAGAGGAACACACCATTCCCTAGCCCTGTCTAAAAAAAGCAATCCCTAAAAAGTGTCATGGTTTGCAGTCCAGGTATTAATACTGATGGGAATGACAAACATCCCAAACATGGCTCTTCCCTGCTTCCATCTCTGGCTGACATTGCACATATCAGCTGCTTTCTAGATTGTTTAGTGCAGTGATTTGGTGTTTGCTTTTAATGAGGCTCGGAAAGTAAAAAATTTTTGCAAGGCTTAGGTGCTGGCGAGCTAATTACTAGCTAGAGAAAATATTTGCCACCGATTCCAGGGCAGAGATCCCCATGCTATCACTTTCAGTTAATGGTGTGCAGGATTTAGCCCGGAGCTTCCCTGCTCTAACCATCAGAACCAATAATCTTTACTTTTCCTACTGCTCGTGTATCGATAGCTTCTCTAGCCTCAGGCAACGGCTTTGATATGTTAATATTTCTGAGTACCAAATTCTGCAGAGATCATATTAATGTTGTACATACAGAGTGGAGCTTTGCCTTAAAGTTGAATATTCAGATCGCTCGTTTCAAAAGAAATCACTTGAAGAAATGAAGCTTCTATTTACAGGAGTCGTCTGTGTTTTTTAATCATTAAAAAAATCCCTCCCCTCTTATACTTTCCTATTAATCGTCTCAGGCTTTTATTACATACCATTCCCTTTTAATTCCTCTCTAGGTTGCCATTTTAAAAGCAGAATAACCTGATTCCTGTTTGATTTTTCTCTCTCTCTTTTCCTTTCTTTCTCTCTTTTTGAAATTTTTTTGGGGGAGAAGGGAGGGAGGACCTACACACTTCTTTTTAAAATGCCATCCAAGCCCCCTTCCACACCCATCCCTTCCCCAGCCCTCGGACATGAAGTGTATGCAGGCTTGGTGTCCTCACCTCCATATATTTGGATTAAAAAGACAACACGGTGACATTTGGCCTGCATCGTTTTATGAAATCGAGATGGCAAACTCCAAAAAAAGCTCTTGTTTCGCTTTGTGATCATCCATCGTTCCTGCCCCAGGCTAATTTCAGAAGCTTAAATACTGCTATCGCCTCTGGGCCATGAAGAGAGAAGGGCCAACCTATCGGCAATAGCTCTTTTTCGATTGCCCTTGGCAACATAAAATACAAACTACTTTGAATCAAAACATTTTTGGGGAATTAATATGATCTGAACTCTGCACGTTTTAAGAGATCTTGAGTTTGTCAAATCGCTTAGAGGTGACTGACATCCGAATGCATTAGTGCCTGGCTAGGAAAAACCCTCAGATCTTATTTCATTAAAAAAAAAAAAANCAAAAAAAAAAAAAAAAAAAAAAAAAAAAAAAAGGGAAGAAAAAGAGGAAGGAAAAAGAAAGAAAGAAAATAACCACCCTCTTCTTACAAGCTCAAGCATCAGTCACCATAAAGTCTACCAATAATATCTGGAGAAAGACGCTCCCCTTTCTCGCCTCTGCTTTTTATGTACTTAGTCGTGGTATCACCTCTCATTTGAAAGGCACTCGCTGAGTCTTGATCCTCTCCTCCGTTCTAATTTTAATTTTTGACACTCCAAACTACCGCCTAACGACTCAGTCATTAGGGATGAGGCTTTGGGCAGGAGGTTGGAGGAGGCGGGTGAAGGCAGCGACTGAGGGCTTTGCACCTCGCCCCAGGAGAATCTTCTCCCGTGCTATTCTGTGTGGTAACCAAAGGGGAAAAAATAGGGTGCTGGCGTGTTACCATCTCCCCAGGCATCCCGAGGTGAAGGAATGGGCGCTTGGGACGCAGAATCATAGAACCAAAGAATAATTTATGTTGAAAAGGACCTTCAAGACATCCCTCTTCACCTTGCTATCCCCTGCTCTGGCAAACCGCCTGGAGTTCCCTGGCCAGTCTTGTCCTTCTCTATTCCCCGAGTGTTGCCTAAGCATCCCCACCCGCCCCCAGCACCCTCGCCCCAGAGCCCGGCCGTGTCCCCTCCAGGTCTCCCAGCCCACCCCGCAGCTCCAGGCGC
>VWZW01002568.1:1526414-1558830 GCA_013397115.1 Edolisoma coerulescens
CTGGAGCGGGGCTCGGTGCGCGGATTAGGATCCATCCCTGTGGCTGGACCGTGTCTCCGCGCCCAGCTTTGAGCCCAGCGAGGGCAGGGCAGATCACCTCCTTGTCTTCCCTTTGTTGGGCCCTCCCTTCCCTTTTCCCGGCTCTTCTGAACATTACAAGAGCCTCGGGACGCCTGTAATAGCCCATCATCGTGTTCAGATCTTAACGCGCCGTCATTAGCGCTGTTGTCTTCTTCTTTTCTCTTCTTTTCTTTTCTCTTCCAAGGGCCAATTTAAATCGCATTAAAATCCTAAATAGCTGGCTTAATTAATGGCTTTCGCGGCTCCAGCTGAGATAATCTCCAGCTGACTAAAGCCAAATCATTCGGCGACTTCCAGCTCGCCAGGAGTTTGGGGCTGGGGAAGGGGACGGAGGGGGTTGAGCAGAGGGTTTGCCGGGCTCTGCCCGGACACCGAGCACTCCGCCGGGCCGGGAGGGAACGGAGCCGGCAGCACCCTCCGCTCCTGGCCCCGGCCAGAGCTTTGGCAGAAGTTCGGCGAAGATATCAGGCTGGGTTTTGAGAGTTTGTTTGTTTGTTTGCTTGCTTGCTTGATGGTTTGTTTAATTTTATTTTGATCTTTCCGCGAGGTTTTGTTTGTCTGTTTGAGGTTTGGTTGTTTTGTGGAGATTTTTTTTTTGTTTTGGTCGTTTGTTTGTTTGTTTTCTCTGCTGATCTACAAAAGGTGTATTTTCTGGCTGTGGACAGTAGGGTCATGGAAAGTCCCTGGGCTGGGTTCTCACCGGTTTTGGGATTCCGTGCTTCTCCCCATCTCTGCTGGGGTAGAAGTTGTGTATTGTATCTTTTCTATCTCACTTCATTTCGAGCTGTGGGGTGTTGTGATGTGCACAGTCCCAGCTTTGCCTGCCTCAGCGGAGCTTTTGGAGCCAGGCACACATGGGGTGTGCACCACGCAGAGCTGCCCTTGGCATCCCATAAACTCGGGCGCACACGCTGGGAGTGAAGTGTGTAAGAGCACATGACAAGCGGACACACAACAAACACACAACACATACAGGACACACACAGCCAGCCAATGGCTCCTGAGACAGAATCCCCCTTCAACATCACTCGCTCTGCCCCACTCCTGGGACACCTCGGGCAGAGCCTCAAACCTTTACCACACCTTCACACACACAACCACCCCGCACACAGCCTGCTCAAGCCTTTGTCCTGCAGGAACCAGCCCAGGGTCGCAAGAACTCTCCAGCAGCACTCAGCGGTTTTCCCACGCCACTGGCACAGGGAGAGCCTGGAGAGGCATTGGAAAGTGCTGCTTAGTTCCTGTGGCTTTTGTATGGGAAAGTGGAATGAAGCAGATGTCTTTTCTTTTGATTCTGGTTTGGATCTTATCCTTCACCCCAGGAGCTGCAGAATTTCTCCTGTATCAGCGCTGATACACCTCGATAATGGAGGGCTGGTCCTCTGGGCATGAGATTTTTTTACATGTTCATACAACCTTTAAAGTTGGTTTCCTGTAACAAATCCACTTATTTGTATTATTCTGTTTTCCACCTTGCTTATCCTAAGCTAATTTTTTAACCTTGTTTAAACTTAAAACTCTTACAGCTGCTAATATCCTTAAAAACACGGTGGAGGCAAGAGGCTGGTCTTAAAAACTGCTGGTGGTATCCTCACTCTTAGTGAACCTTTTGGTTTATATCTAAAAACTCCTTATGTTCTGTGCATGCAGGCATGTCTTTGTTTTCTTGGCATGAATGCTGTAGCAAGGGACATCTCAGAATTGTTTCTGTTCGTAGAATGAGCTGGTTTTACGTGGCTACTAATGTGATGCAAAGTTTGTTAACTTAAACGAAACCAAAAGAATAACTGAAAAAAAAAAAAAAAAAGCAGTACTTTCTATTTTTCCTGACAAATGTAGATGAGTTTTAGAGTTTTGAATATTTAGCTCCTGATATTAATGACTGGGTCATGTGAGGATAATTTGGAGAACATTTTGAATTGCTTATAGACATTTTGGAACTGAAGACGGGATTAAGTAGTACGGATAAAATCTGTTCTGATAACTGCTTGCTTACATTTGCTACATGACAGGGAAAACAAAGCAAAGGAGAGGCAGATTCTAAAGTCTTCATTTTGTAACGTACTGTAAACTTGCAGAATTTCAGCACAGGGCAGAAAATACACTGTAAGCTGGAGGCTCCCATAAACAGCACCTGTAGATATAAATAATAGACTAATAAAAAGCATAGCATGCTATTAATATTTTATATAAGATCAATCTGTCGACATTCAGGCATGCTTATACTTAATAATGTACACAAGTACACAAACGTGTATATCCTGAAAAACAAAATAAGCAGCATTTCTGCACTGTTGTCACCAGTGTATTATGATGTTTCCTTACACAGGTGCATGACATTTACAGGTGAATATCTTGGAGAATGTTGTATTGAATGAATACAAAACACTCACTCTATTGTGGTTGTTACAATTAACAAATAAAAAATGACCTTGCAGAGTGTAATGATGTATAAAATTATAGACACAGATTTTAAAAAAAATTGTATTTAAAGTGTAAAAACCATCCGGTGACACCCACAGATATTTCTTTCTCTCATTCCTGACAAAACAAAAACATTGCTTATGAAAAGCATAAAAAAAATTCCAGCATATTGGTTTTATCAATGAAAGGATGCACAAATATTTAACTCTGATGGTGTAAGGGAGCCTTGCCTTTCAGCAGGTGCCTGAGTAACTAAATCAGAATAAACCACCACCTCCAGCTACCCTATTGTTCTTTTCATCTGTACAAAGAGAACCTGCAACCAAAACAGACCAAGCTCTCCTCGCCACGTGGGTTATTGGGATTTTCATTGTGTTGACAAGACGGGTGGGGTAGAGTGTGGCTCTGTTCTCCCCGCTGTCATCGGCACAACCCATCATCAGCTTGTGTTGGCATTTGGTACTGACATGTGCTATTTGATGGGGAGATGGGAATAAGGAAGGGAAAATACTCTCCCGATGTTTGCTCTGACTACCTTTTCCAGCATCACATAGCCTAACTTTTGTTTGTTCAGGCTTGGGAAACAAAGCAAAAGCACAATTCTCATGAAGGAGGACACTGTGTTGAGCATGAACCAGTCAGTTAGAAGGAAAAGGTTTGGGCCCCCAAAGTAAACTAATAAAAATGAACTTAAGTCTTTTGTCATTCCTCTCCCTCAGGCCACTTGAAAATAATCATAGATTAGAATCATAGAATATTTTGTGTTGGAAGAGACCTTTAAAGGTCGTCTAGTCCAACCCTTTGCAATGAGCAGAAACATCTTTAACTACATCAGGTTATATATAATCTCTTGAAGTGATTTGGGGATTCAGTATACAGCAGTTTTGGGCCCTTGGTCTCTCGCCTAGATGAGGTCAGCTGCACAAAGCATCTCTCTTTCCCACCCATTTTTATCTTGCGACCAATTGTATTTATTGAAATCCACACGAAGATGACAGATCAGAGAGTAAAACTCTGTCATGAATAAAGAAGTAATTGAATAGAGTTGGATGAAAGAGAAGCCTTAAAGAAGGGTTTGAGTGCCTGAAATCTTCCCTTCTTTCAAATTTTTTCCCTAATCTATCTGTTGAAATATAAAATATAATTCTCCTTTCATCTAAATCTTGTCCTGCCTGTGTTTTCAGACCTCTGTGGCTGTAAGAGCACAACCATCACCATTTACAGTCATCTCCAAAATAGTATCTTACGGCAACAGATGAAGTCAGACCAGACCGTGTAACCAGTTCCCTATGGGAATACACAGTTGTCCTAAAAAGAGTCTTAACATTCACAAGCCCATTTCACGTGGTACTCAGAGCACAAAACTGCTGAGGCAATCAGCTGGGTGATCCTACCAGTTATCTCACTGTCCGCCTGCTCTCCTTTTCCTTTTTCTGGCTTTGCCGCAGGACAAATGCCCTGGATAACGAGTCAGGGTGCAAGGGCCACAGCTTTCCCTTCTTCATGCACACCTGTGGGCACCTTACTTTGCTGTTCCTGCATGTGGGGCTCTTCATTTGATGAGCTGAGGGGATCTCATGTATCCTGTCACCAGGAGTTAGTCTGTAAAGATTTCCAAAGCTGGTAGGAACTGCTGAGAGGAATAGGCATCTCCAGGTTGAATTGCTAGACTTACAAAAGGCATTATTTCTGCTCTGTCTTTGAGGTATTATTTCTGTTACTTCTGCTGGTGTCTTAGCATCCCACCTCTCAAATACTCTGTTATGACAAGACTGGCTCAACAATTAAGTGAGGATTGACTTTTCCAACAGCACTCACAGTGGCATTGTGTTGGTGGGAAAAAAAGCTCGTTGTTGCCACTGCTGTTTAGTTCAACTTAAAATATGTCTTGTGGTGGTGGTCTTCATGTTAAGCTGCCTTGCAAAATCATTTGTCCACTCTAACACATGATCAGAAGGAAGGAAGGAATACTCTGAAGCATGTGTTTCCCAAGAAACCTAATCCTTCATCTTCCCGCGTGGCTGCCCTTCTCCTTTCCTCTCTCTTTCCAGCAGCCCTTCATTCCTTTTTCTGTTTACCACATGGTGTAAAGGCCAGGACTTCATCCACCTCCTCCCCAAGGTGGTGTTTGTGGTAGGAAATTCATGCCTTCAAAAATGCACACAGTTTGCGACAAAGGCATATCTTCATGTAGAAAGCACCACACCGCTCTCTGTTGCTGTGTCAATGAATAATTAATATAGTGAAATAATTATGTGCAATAGATTTTGCCTTCTCATAATTTTCTACTTGTTCCCCAAGTTTCTGGAAAGCAAATGACCTAGACTTGCTGATTTCTTTTACTTTTAACTCATACCTGGCTTACCTGGAATTGCTTTGGTTTAGATCATGTTGCTTGGGCATGATACTTTAAAATATTTCAGACTGTAAGCAACTTTCTACTAAATAGTAATGAGAAGTGTTCCAGTAAATTCTGGTTAGGGTAGGAGCAGCTGCAGGGTAACAGGTTTTTGGATTAAAGGAACAATTATTTATCTGGCATAAAGGGTGCACATACTGGCTTAACCTGGCAAGGAGATGAACTTTAATATGACACTGATTTCAGTACAGTCTCACTCGTTATAAAATCTACAGACTCACTGAAGTAAATAAATATGTACACAGTGCTACTGTTTTCTTGACACGTATATATATATACACGTGTGTATGTGCATTGTGCGGCAGATGCCAAACAAACAGATCTACTCAGTGTTAACGCTCTTCACAAATGTACCTGACAGACCAGAAGTTTGAAAATGTTGCTTGAAAATATTTACAGGTTTCTGGAAAAAAAAAAAAAATCCACCAGAGAAAACCCAAACACACCAAAACAACACAGACCCAAAATTATTTCGGGTGTGTGGTGCCAGATTTTTGTGTTTGAGCGTATGAGCTCATTAATTGTAGCTTTGAGCTGTGTAAAAATGTGCATCAGTGCCCTTGATGTGTCTGTATTTTGGTGATGCACGAATTGTCTCTATATCCTGTCTAAGAAGTGGACACTAATATCTGCCCTGGAACATAATTAGAAGTCATAAAATACCCTGCTGTACTGAGTCAGGATCTCACCCATCTGGGACTGATACCAAGAGATGTTCTTTTCTGGTGTTGCTGTCAGCACAAATGTTTAAATATACCTTCAAGAGCTGAAATATTTGGAAAGAAATTCTGTTTGCCTTATGTAAGCAAGAAATAGTCTGCATTTAATGAAGGTTCATCCTTCAGTCTGTCTCTGTGAGAAGTGGAACAGAGTCACCTTAATTTTTAGAGGGCTGCACATGTAAGAGGATAAAAAGAAAAGTGTAGGATCTTGTCTAAAGTGAGCTTTTTATTTTCTTTCTATTCTATTCTATTCTATTCTATTCTATTCTATTCTATTCTATTCTATTCTATTCTATTCTCACTACAGAATTTAGGTTAGAAACTAAAGTTTTTAAGCGTAACACAGTGAGCTCTTGTAGTTAAAAATGATTAAGGTGTTCACAGGAAAAAAGAAATTATCAGGGTATCTTAAAAGGTACAGTATGTTTCCTTTAAGCATGAATGATGAGCACAGATTAATTCTGCTCTAAGAAGGTCTTTGTATCATCATCCTCACATAAACCATCTGAACTCCTTCTAGTAGTGCATTGAATTATATGATATTTTATATCACTGTCATATGCAACTCATTCTTTTTTTTTTCTCATCTTTTCCCCAGGGAAGAATAGTGCATGCGGTGGTAAGATTTATTTCTTCCACAGAATTTTTTATTGTAGTCAGGTTGGAGAAGGCAGGTCAAAGAAAAGTGTTTGTGCTTGGTGACAAAATATGTGTTAGTCCTTAAGATTATTTCTTTTTTTCCCTGTGAGTTTCTTCTACGCTCTTGGATCAGTTGCACAGAAAGTTTTCTCTCTTTCTCTTTCTTGTATTAACTTTAAGTTAAAAGCTCGGTTTTGCCTGAGGAGTTATTGATTACAGTCTTGACTGAAAGGTTTGGTGATCATTCAGCAGTTTTAGACCCAGGCCAAGTAATTGCCACTCTCAAGAAATAAACAATTGCAGAACTAACCTGAGATAAACTGATGTAGCTCAATAGATTTCAATCGTTAATATCAGCTGAGGATTTGACCTAACTTTGGAAGGAATTTATGAGTTCAAAGGTGTGGAAAGCTGTTCTTGCTGCAAATCACTGCA
Organism: Edolisoma coerulescens; assembly: GCA_013397115.1. Lineage (NCBI taxonomy): Eukaryota > Metazoa > Chordata > Aves > Passeriformes > Campephagidae > Edolisoma > Edolisoma coerulescens. Next base: position 1,533,135 of record VWZW01002568.1, read on the forward strand.
AACCCACAGTGTTCTTGCATCTTCATAATCCTAAATACTGCTATGAGAGTTAAAATTAACATTTCTCATTAGAACCAACGTCCTAAATTTTTCACAAACTGTGTTTTCTTAAATTGTGAGTGAGGGTTCAATCTTATTCTTTGAATCATACTAGATTGAAGAGGCTTTAGTGATAATTGGTAATTTTTTCGGAGTGTGAAATCAAACGATATCAAATGGCCATAATGATGTATTTTGACTGTAAAGCTTATGTAATTCTATACTTCACTGTTTTCACAATGAAATTTCAACACATTAATTTTTCTCAAAACAACAATATTGTAAAAAGCCAACCCACACACGCCACAAGAAAAACCAAACCCAAACAAAACCAGCCTCAACAGGACCACAGAATTGTTCTTAATGGTTGAGTTCGTCAAAACACAGAAGGTGAAGTTTTCCGCCACTCTAATATTTCCTTTTTCCCTAGGTGGCACCTGTGTTGTCAACCCCACCGACCTGTTCTGCTCTGTTCCTGGCCGCTTGTCTCTGCTCAGCTCCACTTCCAAGTACAAGGTGACCATCGCAGAGGTGAAGAGGCGCCTTTCCCCACCAGAATGCCTCAACGCTTCCCTCCTCGGAGGTATTTTGAGAAGGTAAGTTGAAGGTGAGAATAACAACTCCTAGACAATGCTGTAATTGCTGCAATTTTTTTATTTTCAACAGATAGGCTTTATTCTTTTTCCCTGCTTGGATAGGTGGTCATACTTGGGGTAAACAGAAGGGGATGGATTAGGAGGGAACACTGGGGAATTTTCAATAAATGAGAAAGTTTACATTTTTCATCAGATTGATTTTTTTTTTTTTTTTTACTTCCTCTGTTCAGTTACTCATCAGGCATGGATAGATTGCTTTGACTTGTTTTGAGTGAAAGAAAAAAGGAAATTCAATGTGTGGAAAATTTCACCAGAGCGACAAATCGAAATTCTTGCTGAGAAACTGTCTCAAAGCAAATTATTTTACAAAGTGTAGTTACAGACCTCATTCAACAAAATAATAAAACACAGAGGCATAGGGATGCCTTTTTCTTCCTTTCTTTGCGTGTTTTTTGAGCAGAAAAAAGACAGAATAAGCTGGTTTTACTTTTTTTGTTGTGAGATACTGGGGGAGAAGTGAATAGTTAGGTGAAGTTTTGCCTCTGACCCTTCACTGACCAGAGCAGACACTTGCAGAGAGCAGGAGCAGCAAGAAGGAAAGGGGCAGACTGTGCCTCACATTGCAAGAGGAAAACTAGGAGGCAACTGTAATTCAGCCAGGCATATCTAAGTCGTGGTGTCCCCGAGGTGTCAGCTCAGATGGCATCAGCTGCTTGAACACCCTTTGATCAAAACTAGCTGGAAAGTCATCGGCTATTTCACTGCTGGCACTGAAGGCCACACTGATCCTCGTGCTTATGCTGAAAGTCATTTTAACCAGCCTGAGAGATGCTGGCATTCAGCATGTCTCGAGCCATCTTGGGGAATAATGACTGTAGACCATGAGTTGTTTTCAAGGCATAAGTCCCATTTAACTGCCTCTATAGGCATTGAAATCCAAAATCTACAGCCGGCAAAATTTTCCCCTCTATTTGCTTCATCCTGGAGAAACCTTCAGCTAATTTTCACTTTAAATACTCGTGCTGCAGATTTCATCAATACAGTGCAAGCTGTTAAGGATTCAAGGGCATCGACTTGAATGTGGGGCTCACTTCTCTCCTCTGTTAAAATGCTTGAATGATCCCCACAGGTTTTTGACCCAGACTAAATATCTCCTCTCCCAGATTAACCCTGGGCATGGTTCAGGAGTTTGCAAAAGCCAGGGACTTCTCACAGCCTGCAGTTTGGATGTGCTAATTCTGTTTTATGAATCAGAGAGTGCAACTGAGCAGATTTAGTCAGTTTGTAACTGAGGGTTTCACAGCTAGAGAACAGGCTCAAACACTCTGTATTTGACCAGGAAAGATGTAGGAAAACAAAATCTCATTGATTGTTTGCCTGAGACCTGGAAGGCTTGTTTTTGCATCCTGTCAGCAGTCACCGGTTACCTATTTTCCCAAGAAGCTTGCCCTGGGAATAAAGTGTTCTGAATAAAGAAAAAATTCTTTTCAAAAGATATTTCCTGACAAACAATGTGGCCAAAGTTGTGGTATCTCTTAATGCATAAAAACAGATATCCAAATGGTGATATTCCATGTTTGGCTCCTTCCTCTGCCTGAAGGAACTTGAACCTGAACCTCAAAATATTTAGTCAGTGATTACTTTTCCTAAGCTCTGGGCCCCTCAATCTCATTTGAGGTTAATTATGTATTTGTTGTACAAAAAGCAAAAGTGTAGACTCCTATCTAATTAATGGACAGGTCATTCATTTGGGATGGGAGATATCTGGGTTCCAGTCACTGTTTTATTCACTGTTTAAGCATTTTAACATCAGTTATTTACTGTCAGCTGGCTGCTGCATCTGTCTGAAAGACACAGGTTAAAATTCCCTCAGGCTGAGGAAGAATTTGAACCTACATCTGCTGCATAAATGGATATGTTTCAATTCCTCAAACACTGAGGTGCTGCAGAAAAGCAGCACTGGGACACACCAGGACCCATTTTGTGAGAACACAAGGGGCACAGACAACCAATGTTGGCTGAGATTTTAGCTTCAGCATTTCCTATTGCCTTGTCCTTCTTCCTTGTAAGTTTTGGGCTTTGTAGACAACATTTCTGAGTACCCAGGTCTCTACATAAATTGTAGAGGGATAGTTAGAGCTGGGTTCCACATTGATATCTACATTTAAGTAGCTATCTGGCTTCGTTTAAGAGTCAGACAAGCCAGATGAGTAAAGTCCACTCATTGTAGATGTCTGTTTAATCTAATTCTAGAAGGTCATGTTTCTCTTTAATTTGTCTTTGGAACCTGGCTTAGTTAAATCAGATATAAGCGTTTGCACTGTCAATATTTATATTTAGTCACTGTAATCCCAGGCTCTGTGCCCAAATCAGGACACTGGGCTCCACCAGGTGGAAAGCTGCCTGAAGAACTGATGCCCCCACAACAGGCATTAAAATCTTTAACTCTGCCAAAGAACCAACGTTAAAGAACCACGTAGATCAAGCAGGACGTTAGGAATACAGCTCTGAAATATTTCCCACTGATGTCACTACTGCAGGCATTACCCCACACGTTTGTCAACAAAGTGTGTACAATTTCTAGGCTTTATATTAACGTGGGGAAAAGGTGCAGAATAATGACAAGTGTCTCTCTTTCCTGCTGTTCTCTCATGATAGGGCAAAATCCAAGAATGGAGGACGTTGCTTGCGAGAAAAATTAGACAGACTGGGACTGAATTTGCCTGCAGGAAGAAGAAAAGCAGCAAATGTCACACTCTTGACTTCCTTGGTAGAAGGTAGGGTCTCTAATATTGCACTATAATATAACCGTAATTAAAATGTTTCATGGTATGCAACCCTTCTCAGCCATAGGGTTAAATTCCATAATCTGTGTTTTGTATAAAGAGACCTGACTTGCCTGAAGCCACAGACAGAGTGAGTGGCAAAATGGAAGTTCATTCTGAGATATCTTGGCCCCCAGCAAGTGTCTTGGTCCTGCAGTTTCCTCTGCATTGATTTGTGCTTACAAATCGATCATCCGAGTGTTCTTGTGAGAGAGATGAATGTCTTATACCAACTCTATAAGTAGGTTTGTTTATCCTCCTTTTTTTTTTAAACTTGTGAATTTCCTGGAGCTGGTCCAAAAATGTGATGATTTTTTTTTTTTCTCCCCTAAGAAAGCATAATATTTAGACAAGCCTTTTCCCCACACACATAAATGAATGAAATCTGTTTTCAGATAATATCTAGACAGGCCCAGGAGATACTTTCTTGGCCTTTATTTGTTGTTTAAATATCATTCACCAAATACTGCCAGGCTCTTCAAACCTTCAGCTGGGAGATGCAGGTTCAAACCCCTCAGGCAAAGGGAAGAAACTCTACCTGCATCTTGTCTATTCTGGGTGAATCCACTAAGTACCCAGTTTGTTGTCTGGCTGCGAGTAGCAGCTCTGGGAATTTCAGATCCCTTCTTCTTGATGTTGAGAGAACTCAGCTCATCCTAAAGGTCAATACCTTCTACAATCATAACCTGAAAGGTCCATACAGATCTAGGCAAGTAGGCTGAGGTCTCAGCACATATTACCACAGAATTACAGAATTATAGAAGGATTGAGGCTGGAAGGCACCTCTGGTGGTCTCCCAGACCAATCCTCCTGCTCAAAGCAGGGTCAATTAGAAGAGCTTTCTCAGGACTTTGTGAGTTTTATATTATCTCAAAAGATGGAGACTCGTCAAGGCTGAAATAGCTCTGAATCCTTGACACTGGAGGTTGTCAGCATCTGTGATGAGGGACTGAGATTTTCAGGGGCCACTGAGCACAAGGAACTCCAATGGGGCTGCTCTGAAACACAGGTGTGTCCATATCACACCTGCTTGCAAGAGAAAGCTCTGATGGAGTTACAGTCTTAGAAAAGGTACCAGGTTAGAGGAACAAGGGCTGTTCCCACCTTCAGGTGTCTCAGGTCAGGGAAGAATAAATACAGCTGGTGTTTTATTAGTAAACAGAGCAGTGGCTTTAAGCTGAAAGATGAAATTAGGAAGAAATTCTTCCCTGTGAGGGTGGTGAGGCTCTAGCACAGGTTGCCCAGAGAAGCTGGGGCTGCCCCATCCCTGGAAGTGTTCAAGGCCGGGCTGGATGAGGCTTGGAGCAACCTGGGATAGTGGAAGGTGTCCCTGCCCATGGCAGGGGGTTGGATTGAGTTGAACTTTAAGGTTTCTTCCAACCCAGACCATTCCATGATTCTGGGATTCTAGGTGGTCAGTTTTTCATTCATCAGAAGAGACTGAGAAGGAGGTGGCTCTCTGAGAGCTCCTGGGATTGATGGCTGAGTACCTTTACTGAAAGTCAGGATTAGATTCCTGTTTCACAGGAATGGAGCTGTGCCTACCTCCCTGCCCTGAATTCAAAGCCAGTAGCAAACCTGATATCAAGCCTATGGTGTTGCTTCTGTTGGACTGCCTTGCTGTGAGTCCTAGAGATAAATACTGATGTGACTGAGCTCCCTTGGGTAGACACCTTTTTGCCTGGATATGCTAATCATGAATTTTATCTACTGGAATTTTTGGGAAAGGCACCACCATGTTAATATTCCAGCAGAAAACTAAGTGAAGCTCATTTCCTGTCTGCGTAACCAATCCTGGGTCAAACTTGGCAGTGCTCTTTGAATTCTTTGTGGTATAAGCTGTTCTCACTTTGGATGTGCAGTTATTCCTTCCAGGTGGAACTAACTTACAGCACAATTTCTTCAAGGAAACCCATCCTTCAATGGTTCCTGCTGCTGGAGGAGGCAGAAATGGAAGGACACAGACTTACTCTGTGGTTTAGAGAATCCAGAGAGAAAGCAACATTAGCTTTTTCTGTGTGATATCAATACAGAAATTGAAATAATAATAATTTGTTAGTTTTATTAAATATCTAAAATATCAGGTACACTCTGTGTACCTCTCATAAGGACCCAGGATTGTGTCACTCTTGACTTCTTTAGGTGGTTCTAAATTTATTATTACTAAAGGTCCTCACAGTCTTCAATATATTGAGGTTTTAATATCTCTTTAAGGTAGGAGTGTGCCCAACCGCTTGAATATCTGTGTGATGTAAATTAAGGCAAAATTTGTTGCATGATTATTATGTTTCTTGGCCAAAACCATGTCAAAAGCCTCTGGCATGACTAATACTTCCCTTCCTCTAAAACATACTAAAATCATTGAGCATTGGGGAGTCTGTTAAACTCAACGAGGAACTGCAATTTATTTCTAGGCTGTGGCCATCACATGAAGGTTCAGATTTTATGAAAATTATTCTGTGGCCTCCTGTTTTCTGCAAATTTCTTCCTTTTGGAGTTCAGCTTCGCTGCAAGATGTTTGCTGTTGGTTTGGCCAGGTTGCATCCTTAGTGTCTTTGGACGTCTACAGCCCAAAGTAGGAATTGTTAGACAGAGCAGTTCTGTTCTTTTTGTCGTGCACGCAAATCAGCACGAGTGGAAAGGCGGACAGGGAGAATGAAGTCAGTTTGCAGGACTCTCCTGAGCAGTTTGGGGACACATCTTTGTGTAACCTGCAGGCGAGGGATGCCCTCTAGTGCCTGGACTAGAGGGAGGGAAGGGTCATTTTTCTTACGAGCTCCAAAAGGAAAATTCCTACCTATTAGCTATGAAAGAAAGGCTCCTCCAATAAATTCTAGTATTTCCAAGGCTAAGTTTTACTGAAGGCTCAAAAGAGTCAAAAGCATCTCCAGTGGGTGCAAGGAAGGATGTGAAAAGAGGGGAGATGTCCTCTTCTGTTTGAACGGGTCACTTAGAGACGAAACATAAATGTGATTGCAGATGCAGGTAAAAGCAGTGCATGAACGATTTTAAAACTATCAGATAAAAAAAAAAAAAGAAAAACTTATAAAAAATTCTAGAGTTTGTTTTCCTGTCAAACCTGATTAAGACGCTACATTTCCTAGACACAGAATTAATGACATTCATCATTTGAGGACAAAAACTCTTGAGAAAAAATAGGTCAGTGGTTGCTTTTTTCATCGTGCTCTCAACTGTCACACTTCTCCCCCACCAGCCTTTGTTTAAATATCCTTCCACTTGTTCCTCCTCCCTTCTCACCCTACAAATAGAATAAACTTTCCTTCCACCTCCCGCCTGTCCCTCCTCCCCCTGAGTAACATTTCTGCTGGGTAGAGCATCCGGAGGAGGCACAGCCGAGGAGAGAGTGGGAGGTTCAGATGCCGAGTGTCCCTCTCCTGGGGACACAGCTCCTGCCTTCACTCTGCATAGGAGCGGCTCTCACTCTTGCTGGCCCCGGGGGACCCTCACACCGCTCCTTGCACCTGCCCACAGAAACCTTTCAAGGTACGCGGCTGCTCTCCTCACCGAGGCTTTCCAGAGCTGTCTCTGCCAATTCTGCTCCAGCAGCTGTCCTTTTCCATCATGCAAAGCTCTCTGGTCAATTGTCAAACTGCAGAGGAGAGGCAGCGCTGCCAGGAGCTGCAGAGCCATGTGCTGAGTTTAAGGAGAGTCCAAGATTCCCAACACCTGCTCTTTGTGTCCGCAGGAGGAAAGAGCTGGGGATATCACACACAGGGAAATTTGATTTTAGATTGAATTTAGGTTGAAACAAGGTAACTGACTACAAAAGTCAGGGATTTTAGCGGTTTTTACTTTTATTATGATTCCTAACCTAACGTAAATAACGACTAGGCAGAAGATGGCAAATCTAAGGTAAAAGAAAAAAGGTCAGTTCATCCACATTTCCAACATTTACACATTTTCTCCCAAAGTAAATGCTTGTCCAAATTTTGCTGTAGAAAAAGAAAGAACATATTCTATGACATTTTGTACAAACTTCTTTCCCCCACCAAGCAGACTTAATCCTACTGTACATTAATCACACGGATGTCTATTCACCAAAAATAAGCATATCACAGTCCACTTCTAAATATCAAATAATCATTTGGTCCTGGTTTAAAACCCAACATCTTTGCTCAACAATGAGATAGGAGAAATTTTGTTGTGCAGGGTGATCTCGTGTCCAAATTTTTATTTTTATTTAGAATTTGTAGTTATAATTCAGGATGCCTACTCCTTATAGCATATGCATGCTTATATGAATAAATATGCATAGCTCCAACATTCACTCATAGTATACATGAGCTTTCCATTTCCAGCAAAAAATATTTTCAATTTTAATTTAAAATATTTTAATTATTATTTAAAGTAATTACATTAGTATCTACATTTTTACCAATCTATATCCACGAAGAGATAAGTAATTTTGTTTCTTTTTGCTCATGGTTTTATATCTTCATATACCATTAACATACAATCACAATCCCAGCTCCAGACAGGTTTTATACTTTTGAATAATTTTCTCAGATCATCAGAACAGTTTAGTGTAATTGTCTCAGTTCTAGCAATCATAAACCATCTTTTTAAATGCAAGTTTGAATGCCAATTCACATTTTCACTCCCCTTTTCCTAACAGTAAGTGAAAACATTCATATTTCAGTCACTTGGTTGTTGATCATGTTAAATGGATGCCTACATTTCATCACAGAAAGCTCTGCTCTCTTGAAGAAACCGAGACTTTTCCAATGGCTAAATGTTTAAATTCTTCGCTGTCTACATTCCTTGTGTTGTTACTGGGACTGACTGGGACCATGATGAAGCTGTCTGGAGAATTGCAATTCCACCTGATGACAGCTTCAAAGGGTTCGACTTTTATTTTCTTTCCATGCTGGAGTGAAGATAAACCTATCAAGTATTTTAATGGAATTTAGTTGAAAAGAAAAAGCTGGTGCTCTTCTGAAATTGATTTACTCTGTAAGTCTTTATTTAAGCAAGAGTGAAAGCATATCTGCAATAGACGTTTTGAAACAGCTCTAGAGAAATTTAAAAGCTACAGCTTAAATTTGTACCCTTTCTCAGCTGTGAAGCAGTCTGGGACAGATGTTTGAAATACAAGGCAATCAGCTTTGTGCCTGTTCATTCTGATTCTCTGTTAACTTAGCACTGAAATCCATTTTGTTTTTGCTGAAATACATTTTGTTTTCACTGAAAATTATTTTATTTTTCTAGAAGCTGCAAACTAAGTGGAAAACCTTTCTCCTTTCAAGTTAGAGATACTGATTTCTTGTTAATGTCTTCATTCTTTTTAGGAATACTGGAAATCATGTTTAAAAAAAAAATCCAAAGAAAGCAGATGATTTTGACTATAATCTTCAATTTTTGCTGTAAAGTTGCAGAGGTTGTTGCTGGCTGGTATCAGCAAACAGATTGCCTGGGAGTGGTGCATGGATTTTGTCAGTACCTGAATAAACCAGGACAGATAAACACGCAGTAAAGTATTTGCTTGTGGAATCAAGAAGTGTTTTCCCAGTGAAAAACCCCAGTGGTGGTAGAAGGGGAGACAATAATACCTGAAAAGGGGGAGAATGGAGCTGGAATAGAGGTCAGTGCATGTGGTTTCTTATTCCTCACTGTCTCTGGCATAGGACCACTGTTTCCATGGAAGTCCTCCTCTTCCTTGGCTTAGCCAAGCCTTGCTGAGGATGGGATTCATCTCCCCACCTTCATTGCAGTTTTATCTGTCTTCTCATGTCGGATCGTAGTAAATAGGGAGAAATCAGCACTTCTGGGTGTTAAATGATTTGATTTAACGATTTAAATGAAGTTAAATTAATAACTAAATATTTTATTATGTTGCTTAGAACAGCTGTGGAATCTCCATAGTTGGAAATATTCAAGACTAGGCTTGGAAAAGCCTTGAATAACCTCATCTAAGGCAATGCTTTCAGCAGAAGGTGACTTCTTGAGTTCTAATCTAGACTTTCCATAGTTACTCTGATTCCCTTCTACCTTCTCCTCTAGTATAGGATGATACATGCTTCAAGTGCTAGTTTGTCTCCATTGACTTGGAAGTATTAAGTCAGACATCAATATTGACATTTAATCTGATGAATTCCACTTCAGATGTTCTCAAAGGGAGGAGTTACATGTCCTGCATCCCTCCTGACAGCACCAGCCTTTTGAACTTCCAAGAGCCAGAGTCCAATGCCACTTCTCCTGATGGCAATCAAACACACAACTCTGAAAAGAAAACAAATCTGAAGTGAAGAAAACCCACAACCCCTGAACTCCAAAGCTATTCTGGAGCACATCTCTGTTAGTCACTCGTGCAGATGTGCTTCAACATACGCTTCTGATAGCTCACCTATTTCTTCTTTCTACAATGAGATGAGAGCAAGTGTCATCTGGAAATGCTTATTTCCCACCAGGGAAAGACTAATTTAGGCACAGATGTTCACAATCCAGGTAGCTGCTTTTGATCAGATAAATCCCACACCGAGGTTGTCAGAGCCGCAGTGTGCAGGTCAGAGTGTTCCATAAACCCTAAAATAAAATTCTGGATTCTCTAAGCTAGTGAAGACGGTCCTGTTCTTCCAGAAGCCTTTGGCAGCCAGCACAGAGTTGGGTTCTGGTGTTCAGTCTCTGCAATGAGGTAGAGAGGTGGTCATTGCCACAGATCTTCTCACAAAGCCTATTTGAGCCAGGTGTTTCTTTTACCTTGATTTAACCACCTGTGAAATAGCAACTGTCTTCATCATCTTCCCTTTTTGTTTTGCCTGATCAATTTTGTTTGCACTCCTTTTGGAAATACGATTATTTATTGAGTTGTCCTTTGGGGTCTGCTCTTCTTTGGTGTGGGATATTTGTACTGTTGGCTTAACCTCTAAGCAAACATACCGGGATGTGTGTTATCTCCATGGCTCTTCCCTGGGGTAGAGGGCTCTTCTTCCATTAGACACAGGGAAATGAAGCACCAAAGGCTGACACAATTCTTCAAAGTTATTTATTTTTCCATGCCTTGAATATTGATGATGAACAGGGCTTGCAAAATTGGGCAGCTGCCCAGTACTCACCAGTGGCAAGGCAGGGCCAAGTGTCTTGGCCAGTATTTTCTCATGAGAGGGCATCCTTCCACCTGATGAGAGGAATATCCTTCCTATCTTCCGCCTGGCATCAACTGATGACTAAATATCAACAGGCCAATTGGGCTGAAATGTGTAACTGGCTTGAGAATGAGTGTCTATGGAAGTGATTTGCTATTGTTCGGGGTTTCTTTAAAGAGTGTAATAAATTCGGTAACAATAACAACAACAACAATATCATGATGAAGATTATAATAATAATGACCCTAAAAAATGACTGACCCATTTTGTTTGACCGCAGGGGAAGCACTACATTTGGCCAGAGATTTCGGCTACACCTGTGAAACAGAGTTCCCTGCCAAGGCAGTAGGAGAGCACATTGCCAGACAGCACATGGAACAGAAAGAGCAGACAGCGAGGAAAAAGATGATCCTAGCGACAAAGTAAGGAGGGAGGGGAAGCGAAAAAAGAAATCGGTCTGTCACTTCTCCATGTTGGATCTGGGGGTTGGGGGAGGGAGGAGTGGGAGTATGGAGCTGGGATTGTGGTGACTGCTATCACAACAGTGCTCACTGACTGCGGGTGAGAGAGATCCTCGTCGGGGATGCTGAAAGAGGGACTTTATTTACTGCAGTGAGGTGTCAGGGGCTGTGCTCTCATTGCCTGTGGTTAAGGGGGCACATATATCTTCCCAGATGCTTTGGTTTAGATGAAAACAGAGTATATTATTACATGGTAAGATCTATGAGACAGAAACTGGCTTTGTCTCCTGTTTGCGTGTGAGCAGGAGATCTGAGCTTCTGCTGAAGTACTGGTTACTGTGGGATAATTATCATTAGTCTGCTGAGGGAGAGCTGGTTTGCAGAAGGACAGATCCTCTCTGGATGCAAACTGCAAGAGTTCCCCTGAAGTCAAAGGCACTGGAACAATGTACAACAGCAGGGGAGCTTTGCTAAAGACATTAAAGACACAAAGAGGCATCAGACTTCACTCTAAACAAGCCACTCGTCTCCCTGGAGCAGTAACATCATGTTAGGATAACATTTCATCTAGGTTAATTAGCCTTGATGAGGGAGGAATTAGTCCTCATGAGCCATGGGAAACAGGAATAAATAGTCTGTGTGGAACAAGGTAGACCTGCCCTAGGTGTGTGGTCTGACTGTGTGGGGTAACCTTGAACACATTCATGCTCTCTCTGTGCTCACTGCAGTGTCACATGTGAGGCTGCAGGAGAGCTGAGACCACAAATCCAAGCTCTCAAATCATCCTCTCCATGCTGGAAGTGTTTGGAAACCCTTCTGGGCTGTGATATACCCAACAGGGGGGTGTTACCCCGTACTAGGGGAAAGGGCTGACCAGTAACAGGATTGTCCTTTGTATCCCAATGTCCTTCTGCTTTGCCAGGATTCCTGGCCTTGATGTCCCTCTTGTATCCAGAGCACTTTGCCCTGACAGTGACCCAGAGATGAGATGCTCTGAAACATCTCAGGCTTGTGAATCCCATGAATACAGCCTGTGATCCTTCCCTGGGGTGATAAAAGGATCTCTATGTGGATCAGGGGGAATTTTCTGATTGTGAAGGTGATGACAGACCTCATATATCACGTTCCTAATTCCCTTGTACATTAAAAGGAATAATGTAAGTGGAATATTATCTTATTCTTACCTCTATCCACATTTCTTTTGAAGGCTCAAGGGGTTTCAGAGGCATGACAATAAACCAGTTGGCCAGAAGAAATTCCTCTCTGCAAGTTGTGTCTCCCCATTGCTGTGTAGCCCATTAACATCCTGCCACCTAGCTGAGGATTTGTCCCATTTATGGAACACAATTCAACCAGAGTGATACAAATCCTTCCCCATTTTTCCCTGGCTCTGGTGAGAAGTCACAAAGCCACAGGTTGTAATAATTGGTGGGTCACTGCTATGTCCCGCCTCCAAAGGCTGTGCCACTCAGGGGCACACGAGAATCTCACTACCCTTTCTCACCACCCCATATCTACTTTCTCACCCTCTTTCTCTACTGAGATGGGGTATCATGGGCATGCACTACCTCTAACCACCATGAACTTTGGGCTTGTTGGCTGTTATCCAGCACTTGTTAGGAACAAAATTACTTTTCCCCCCTCTTATGAGTTAAAAGCACCAGGAAATTGCTCAGAGAGGTCTGTCGATAATAGAAAGGCCACATCCTCCTGCTGTCAGTGCTGGTAACAGGGACAGACGGGTCAATGTGTGTGTTACTACTGCCCTCTCCTGCCTGCAAGGAGAACAAGGATTCCCGGTCCTGCCCAGGTGTTTCAGGAGGCGCAGGTCCATGACATCACAATGTTAGCATGGCATTTCCCAGCCATGCTTCCAGGTATCTGGAACAAAGAACCCTAGACAATCATCAGGAGTTTCAACTACTCACCAGCCAAACCTAAGCTCTAAGTTTGCAATTGCAGCAATTCCACAATTCCCTGACTCATGGGCTTGTGAGTGATGGCACCAGAAAAAGCGGGGGATTGTTGTGCTGCCACCAAAACCAACACAGAAATTCCAGGGTGGTAAGATCACTCATGGCAAGCTTTGTCTATGGAAGGAGCTGGAGTGCCACTGCTTGTGTGTGTTGCTGCTCTCCCCTGTGGGACAGAGCCAGGAGCCCATGGAAGTCCTCACATGTGGGGTCTTGAGGAAAAATAAGGGGAAAGAACAAAGTTATTTCCACAGTCCTTAGAATATAGGTGATGAGGAAAAATAAGTGGAAAGAGTAAGATAATTTCCACAGTTTTTCGTATCTAGGTGTAATTCCATTATGGATTTAAACATCCAAATTCAGTGGCTCAATTCAGCTGCCCAAAAACGGGCAGCCACTGCCGTTTGAGTTGAACTGGGTTATGCAGTTTGGGCATGAGCTGCTGCTCCAGGGGCACACAGATCTCTTTTTGTTACTATCTCATATCCGCCAGTGGTTATGGATGCCTTGGGTATTAAAAATCTTCATGTGGGTAACGAAACAGAGCCCTAAATGTCTACAATGAGGAAGCCTGTGGTGTCCAGTAGGAGGTCCCAGGCCTCCTTGACATCAAGGGAATCCATACCTTGTAATCAAGCAGCCCACCCACCCTGAGTGGAAGTAGTTCAGCTGCCACACACAGAACTGTGGCCCATGGGCCAGTGAAGGCTAAAAACTGCTGCTTTAGATGCCAAGAGCAAACACATGGAGGCCACTGAGCTTAAGGGACTCTTCACTGCCCTCTCAGCCCTTCCTGGTCTGAGCCCTTCCCACTGGCCCTCCCTACCTCAAGGCCATGCTGGTGGAAATACAGAGAACAAAACCAGGACCGTTTTCCATCATGCAACAAATCACATTCATTGTGTTAAACTGCCTGATCTTCCAAAGCCATCTCGTGGAAATGGTCTCTCACATTTGCAAGCTCAGGACCTGCCTGGGACAGTACAGATTGGTGCAACAGGATGGTGTCATGGTCTATTCTAACAATTCTGTGGGCTAGACAATGAAGAATCAGAGCTTTATCTGGCAATTATGATGGGAAGAAGAGATGATTGGGCTGTGTAGCCAGTGCACACTGCTGAACACAAGTGTCAGCAATGGCAGGATGGGAGTGAAACAGGCTGAAAAAGAGCTGGAAGGGTAAGAAAGGCATAAACAATGGGATAAGCCAGTCTCCTACTATTCTCTTTCTTTCAGCTCACCTCCTTTGACTGAGCAGATGATTGTCTGGGCAAGTAGATGGTTTTCTGGACAGAGCAAGATGCTCCAAAAAAAGATTGAATTGTCACAATACTGGCCAAAGGGTACTGATATTGGCCTGTTAACCTTAGAAATGTTTAAAAGGTTTCAGGATAGGGATTCAATTCACATAGAAATAGGCAAAAAAGTGGGACTGGGTTTTATAGGGTCTTTAAACATGGTTTAGTTCCACTTGCAGAGGCATGGGGGAGCCTGAAAGGCTTTACAGCAGGGGACAGAACCTGACCAGTTTTCAGCTTGGACAGATGCAACACTGCTGAACGCTGTGTCAATTGTTCCAGTTGATGCAGAGGCACAGTGTCCTGCAGAAAACATCCCAGAGTTTCACACCACAAAGTCTTCCACATGATCAGAGGGACAGAGACACCCACATTTACACAGACCAAACCAGAATACTGTGAATAATAATTTTATTGTGGAGTTGATTACAGCCAGCACAGACTAATCAGCATCTGGCTCATGGCACTTCTCTGACATCTGGTCCTTGGATACCTGGCAACCCTTCCACACTTGGAATAAATCAGATTCATGCGCTCACCTTTGCCCCACTCTTGTACTCAGTCCCAGGCATTTACTTTGGCCACTGATCATGGCCTGCATGGGCTCTTGCTCTGACCCAGTAAAGAATGTTTTATCTTTTCCTGGTCACGTACTGGATCATCTGACCATGTATCATTAGATGTCTCCCATGCAGGAGTGACCAAGACCATTTTTATTAATCTGTGCCCCCTAGGACAGCACAACCATCTTCCTTTGCTTTTTTGAAGCCACAGTCCAACTCAGCAAAAAACTGCCAACCCCTCTCCCTGTCAGTACCTCAGGTGATATTTTACTGGTAGTGGAGGCTCTGAGACACCACTTTGCCTAGAAATCCCCTTGCAAAAAAAGTAGGTTACTGCCTTTTGCAGGTTTTCATGTATAATAAAGAAGTTTTTTCTTTTCTTTCAATCTGCCAACATTCAGTAAAGACTTTTGACACGTGAAGATAGAAGGGAACTTAATTGCACACTTGGTTCTGACACTTTCCTTTGTTAAAATAAAAGAACTTTTAAGATGAACTTTCTCAACAGGTAGAAAGTAGAGGTTGGAGGAAGGAGAGAAGAGCAGTGCTGACAGGGCCGACTGGGGATAGTGGATTGTTTAGAAGCCAAAATGACTGACTGTTTTCAGTTGTTGAAAGGAACTGTTTTTCCTCTAAGGACCTGATTCATTAAAACTGTATGCTGCATTTACATACATTTCTGCTGAATACCTCTCTTTGCCTGAAAGGCTGGGGTGATGCTGTCTTTTCAAGCAGTCAGTGTCTAGGTCCATGCAGATGACAAGCATTTAAAGAAATCAGGCTTGGATGGGGTCCAGCAGCACAGCAGGAAATAGATTTCTGCTTCTCCTCTCAGTCAAGAGAGAGCTGTAGCATCCAAGATCTCTGTTCTCAGCTTGTACCACAGTGATAAAGTGAAGGGTAAAACCAGTTTAGCACAGTTTTCTTGCCTGTAACTCAGCAGTGAGGGACCTTCTAAAGACCAAAAAGCTGAGTTTACCCATTTTTACCATTATGCCCCTGTCCCAACAGACAACAGTTACAAGTGATGATGAAAACCCAAACTTTATCGAGGACGAGATGTTCAATGAGTCTCCTAAAAGGAATCATGGGCCACAGAGATGCTCTTTAGTATTAGAAACTGCCCCCAGGCACAGGGATTGCATCTACGCTAGCAGACTAAACCACACACAATCTGAGTCATCAGATTGCAATTGTCCATGCTATTAAAATGTCAGAATAGCTCATTGAATTCTCCCAAATATATTCTGGGCAAGTTCTGTGAGACAGCCCACAACAGGGTCTACTCTCAGGAAGCCACAGGGCTTAGGAGACCAGAGCAGCATAACTGTATGGATGTTATCAGATGGTGACAAAGGGTCTGCGGGTGTGAGTGTGGCCCTTGTCACTCTACACTTCACTGGGTGGCACTGTTACCAGGCTACACATAGTCACTGTGACCAGTATCAGGTTAATCCAACTAAAATAAGGCCCCCAGCTGAGTGTCCTGGTCACCTGGAGGTGATCATGCCCTCCTGATGCCCGATTAATGCCCATATTTCCAATACAGGCAATGGAGAACTATATGCTAATTTGGAGAGGTCCCCTTTCCTTTTTTTAATTAACTGAATCATAAACCAAGTGAAAGTAAGTGATGTCTATTCACCCATGGTCCGGGTAACGCTCTTCTCAGGACATGAGCTAAATGGAACTGATTTGGTTTCTTTTTTTAAAAATCTATTGGTAGAATATTCCTAGGCTAATTTACAAACAACAATACAACAGCAACACAAGAATGAAAAGGCCTTATATTTAGGTCTTTACTAGTGTTAGGTCCGATATAGAGGAATTCCAGGGAATAAATTTAATTCCCAGGTGCTGAGGCATCCTGAGAAGCCTCAGGGAAGACTGAGTGGGAGAGGGAAAACTATGAGACCATCCATTCTTTATAAAGAAGATGGGCTACTATGCTGGTGGGAGACCAGAGAAGACAGACCCTGAATTCTCACCAGAAGGGGTCCTTCCTTCACAACCCCCAGTGCTCTATTTGTCTTAAGGGCTGGGGGTCAAGAAGGCAAGCCCAAAATATCCAGAACTTCAGCTTGCAGATAAAGCAATGCCCACAAGGTACTCAAGCCTGTGTACAAGTATTGGTATATTTACACAAAGTAAATAATAAAGTAATTTACACATTTCAGGCATATTCTAATGCTAGTTCACCATTTCCTTTAACCATAAGCCTTGCTGCCAATGTAGGTGAGCTAAGCTAGACTTAACACTGCCAAACTGGGTCCTATTCAGGAGAAAAATTGCATTTTAAAATGTCAGCATTAGTAGGGTTTCAGAGGAAAACTATTCCTGTTCAAGAGATTCTGTATGTTGCTGGCTCTGAGAGTTTGAGCAGGGAAGCCAGAGGTGGATTTGTTTGCCTTTAATTTCTGTAACAGTTCTTCTGCCAAGCAATTCTGTTATAAATGAGATCACTCAGGATAAGGTGACAGCGTTTTGGGAATTAGCTTTATGGGAAGGATTACACCTGTCTTATTTAAGGATTTCCATTTTCCTTTTAGACAAATATGTAAAGAATTCCAGGACCTTCTAAGTCAAGACAGATCACCCCTCGGATCCTCCAGACCGACTCCAATATTAGACCTCGACATCCAGAGACATTTAACACATTTCAGGTATGATTTTGAAAGGGGAAACTAAAACCCGTAATTTTGATTTAGACTGCATATGATGTTTTAATGGTGTTTGCTCCCTTACCTGGAAGACATGCAAATAAATAATTAACATCCATAACCCCTGCTAGCTGTGGCCGTTAAGAGTGCAGGTTTGCCCAGCGATGCAGTTCAGGTTTGCTGCATTCGATCTGCTTCTAGGACCACAGTCTGAGTTTGAATAAGTCATTTTCTGCATCTACTGGTCAAATCTCCCCACCTGTTCAGAAAGTTGTCTTGCTTTAGATGTGAGCCAAATCACAGCTCACAAGTGGATGGTCCAGAAGCACAGAAACTCAAGTTCTGAACCCGTATAAATTAATCAAAGTAGAAATAATCGGAGGAAGAGGCTGCATCATTCCTAATTAACTAGTTCCAGAAGCTCCTCTAAGCTGCTGAGATCATTTGACAATGGCTTACCATGACCATTTCATTAACTCTTTGGCTTCCAAAGCAGACTGGCCTCAAAGTACATTGCCTACTAAAACAATTTTACTTCACTAATTTCCAAACAACACACTGGAAAAATCCAGGGGAAGGAAAGCTAACTCACACTAAAAAGTCAGAGACTGAGGATATATTTAGAATCAGTTCATGAGCAATGTTTAGTGTACTGGTTTAAACAGGCTTAAGAAGCTGTTTTGAAGACAAAGACCCATGGTACATGCACACCAAATCCAAACTTCATAAGAATTTTATCCCAATTTTGGATAAAAGTGTATAGATGTTTTGGGGTCAGAAAGATTTATTAGCTCAGGAGTTATTGTGCATTTCACATTTTTGCTTTAGGCGATGTGTCAGATACATTCCAGAGTGAGGTGGGATCTTCCAGAGGGCCACTTTGAAATAGTGGGGTCATCTAAGATATCTATCAAAGATAAGTTTGATGAAACATCCTGGAGGTGCTCCTGCCTTTGCTCAGGCCACAGAGGGGAATACATGACTTGCTGAGGCTACAGATTGTTAATTTTTTCCATCCATTATCTGATATATGAAAAAATTAACGTGTGAAGAACTGTCCCAGAGAGTTTTTTAGAGACCATAAAATCAAGCAAGTTTCATAGTCCTACAAAGGCTTAGAATTGTGCTGTATATTCTTTAGCACAACCAGCGGAGCCACTCCTCTTTCACTGGTTGGACAGAAAACTTCTGTGTCCCAATGTCCCAAAATCTGTTAGTTATTAAGGTTCTGATAGAGGATGAGGCACCCAGCAGACAGGTTCTGTGACAGCTAATGTTTAGTCCCTCAGACTTTGAACGGAATCCCAAAAATACCCACCATCCCACTTGTTCCATCCATCTGTTGGGAGGAAAGGAGAGGTAAGGGCGATTCCCTGTCCGCAAATGCACACGTTCCTGACATTCCTGTTTATTCTTGCACACACCTGTGTGCACCCTACGTGTGTATGAACACACCTGGACAACCCCACTCCTATTCTCATGCAGTGCTGTGCATATGCACCCACAGAGCACCCAGGTGTGAGTATATTTTCACTTATACACACACTCCAAAACACCCAACTACACTTGCACATCAAGGGAAACATCCTTATTTATGCAGAATCTCACAGAGAGATTTTAATGAGCTACCTAAGCTTGTGGAAAAAGAGATAATTCCCATTACATGTACACAGAGGAAATGTGATACGAGGTGGCTAATCCCCAAGGATTACTGTGTTTAAAGTAGAAATAGCAGTCAGGATAAAGTGCTGAAGGCTTCAGCTACAAAAGCTGTCAACTGCTACAGCTTCCATCCTTCTTTCTCTGCTGCAATTAAGTGGGTTGGAGGGCAAAGCTTCTGCAGGCAGCTCCTGGATCAGTCAGTACTTTCTTTCATGTCCACTGTAGACACTAAGTGTTGGGCTGAAGATGGGCGCCTGGAGGAGCATGGGCCTTGATCCTACACAGGTGCTTCCCCAGCCTGAAATCAGAGTCTTCTCTGATTGTGCTTAGGGACTGATGGGTGCCGCCAGACCCAGAGGTGGAGCTGAGACCATACTCCTTTTCCAGCTAGTGTAGAGGTGCTGGGGCCAGATCAGCTTCTTACTTGGACTTCTAACTCTGCTCAGATGCCTGTAGGATCCTCCACTGCAGCCAGCTGTGTATGTCCTGCTGTGGTCTCCAGGAGAAATCTGCATTAAGCAGGCCTAACACGGACATCTGCATCAGTGTAAATAGAATTTCTCTCTAAAGTCCATTGGCTGAGCATTCTGGTCTAGATCTCCACCAGAAGGGGAGCTTAGCCAACCGGTACACACCAGACACTTACACTGTGAACAGTTAAATCTAGTGTTGGCAAAAAAAATCATTGTTTCCATCCTCTAAATCCAGCAGTCTTCACAGCCAGATCGTCACAACCCCTGCTACCACTACTTGTCTTCTTGAGGTTAAATATCATAGATCATAGAATGGTTTGGGTTGGAAGGGACCTTAAATCTCATCTTGTTCCAAACCCCCAGCCATGGGGAAACTAGAGAGTCTTTGACGTCCCTTCCAATCCAAACCATTCCATGATTCTATGATTCTATGATATGATGTCAGAAATCCAAAAAGATTTTTTATGGTCATAAATCACACAAATGTCTGCCATTAGTATAAGTTCTAAGATAGTGAAAGACTTTTAGAAGAGCTGCCACAACTGATATCGAGAGTGGAACTGGATCCAGCCTCTACTAACTTGGGGTGAAAAGGAGTTTACTTTAGGAATAAATTCCCCTACAGCTCCTCAGTGTAGAGTTGTGTGCTCCACTTGCTTGTGATGTTACTTGTTCTGTGTTAATAATTAAGACCAGGGTTCACAGCCTGGCACAGGTCAGATAGAAGCAGTTTTTCCCATTTCCTCTGTTTTAAATCTTCAAGCTCACATTTCTCTCTGAAGTTTTTCCACTGAGTCCTAATTCATCAAATCTGTAAACTTGTGTCCAACCTGAAGTACAGGAGAGTCCCCAAGAAGGGATCAGAAGTGCTGGGTTTGCTCAAACTCCAAACTCAAAGTTCACACAAAGCATAAAACAGGAAATCTTCAAAGGAGCTGCCAGTGAGCCCAAAACCTGATGAATTTTGCACAACTTTATGCAAAAAAACAGGCGCTCCTCTACACCTCAGGTACATCCCTGTTTGTGCAGCTCCTGTCTTGAGATGTCCATCTGACCTGAATTCAGAAAACTCAATCCTCCATGCCAAATGATTTTCCAATATTATTTTATCATGAACAGACGATTCAGACCCTTAAATTTAAAACAGCAAATATTGTGCATTGCCTGAGCCGGGGTCACTTTATGTTTGTTTCATTCAACATTTCTCCTTTTTCAATACATTCTAGAGGATCTTACTGCAGGGAAGTTACATTGATAACTTCACTTATCAGTAGGCTGTTGAAGTTATATTGATAACTTCAAACAACTTCAAATATATTGATATTATCAGATAAAAGTAGTGCCAGAGAACAAGCATTGATTATCTGTGCTTCTCTTCATCTGCAGAATTTCTGAGGCTTTTTCTACCCGGTCTAACTAGCACTGACCCAAACTATTCCTGGGCACAGTGGTACATATATACCACCAATATATGTGAAAGTTTAGAGTTCTTGGAAGCACCAGCCCTTATTACAGCCCAGTCAGGTGCCCTACCTGTGCTATAAATTTAGATTTAGGGAAGTCCTGCCTTGCCAGGGCTGGATCCCAAACCTCATGGGCTCAGTGTTGGAGTAGCTCAGATTTCTAAGCATTACATAAGTCTGAGTTCAAGAAGAGGTGCTACATTGTAGGGCTGCCCAACCTGTCCTTCAGCTCTTCTTTGAGCTGGAAAGGTTGGAAGAGACCTTGAAGATCATCTCATTCCAACCCCTCTGCCATGGGCAGTGACACCTTCTACCAGACCAGACTGCTCCCATCCAACCTGGCTCTGAACACTTTGAACACAAATAGTCCTGTGGGTTGTTTCTGGCCTGAAAGTCACCACTTGAGCTACCCCATCCCCAGTTTCTGAGGGAAAATTCATCATTAAGTCATGGAGCAAACAAGAAAGCCCTGGAAAAATCCATTTCCATTAGTAAGTGCTGAGACTTTTTGTCCAGACACAGGAGGGTCTCTTTATTGTCCTCTAAAGGCTGATCTGTGCAAAGCATTTTTGAGTTTACTACAAAAGAGAGCAAAGTCAGCATATCAGTACTAGAAAAGAACCTGAAATTTTCTATAGCTTTAATGAGAGGAACCTGTTTTTCCCACCCTTTTCTTCCAAAGTGGAGAGAGCATAAGGATAATCAGCGGAGTAAAGAGTGAGAGCAAGAGCAAAATAAAGAGAAAGGAAAAGGAAATAGAAAAGGAAAATACTTATATAAAATTTAGTTTCTTTTAAAATGCCTTCTGTTACTGATAATTCAGAGGTTTTTTCCCCAGAATCCCACAGAGTCATGTGAGGCTTCTGTGTACATGTGCGTGCACCTGAGTATGGAAGAGGGAAAAGTTAATTTCTCATGAAACTTAAACCAGTTTTAAATCCTACGGATGTCAGTAAAGCTGAGGCTTCATTTCTATTTTTTTCAGGACCTTTCAGGTTATATAAATCTCTCTTTATCGTTGTAAGTTGGTTGGGTTTGGATTCAGATCAGGTAAAATAGCCTTGGAACTGAGAGACAGCTCTCAATTATCCAAGATGATGGGAAGGAAAAGGGAGATTGTAATATTTAGAGATAGCAAAAAGCTGGATGTAAGCAAAACCTATGTAAGACACTGAGAATAATTCACTTTAGAAAAGCCCAGAAATAGTAAACCAGGGCAATCATGACCTGTAGCAGGTGAAGACAAGTCTGCCTGGAGACACAAGAGCTCTGAGACACACACTCCGAGATTTTATGGCACAGGTAGTTGTGATGGGAGATGGTGAAGCCTTGGATGACCCCCAAAAACATAATTCAACCTCTAAAGCAACAGAGCTTAATGGTCACATTGCAGCCAACAGATTCTTCTTCTGGTTCTGGAACAATGTTAACCAACACAACCATCAAACCCCATCTTTTTCCTGTTAGGTCTGTGCTGGTAGATCTGAGGCATGTCAGTATGGGAAATATCCATAATTCCATATCACCCATCTCTGTAGTATTTTTGCACTAACCACACATTTAGCACATCTAGAGCAGAGAACTGACCAGATGAACCAATTATTCTCAGTTGTAGAGATCCCTGCTGTGAAGAAGGGAAGTGTTTCTGTCATGTTTCAGAGATGGAATGAAGAGAGGCAGAAATTAAGACACCCCAAAAGATACACAAAAATTAATCTAGTAAACGGTGTGACTTTGGACCTGGACACTGGACCACAAACCTTCTTCTCACTTGCATTCCACTGTCATATCTGAGATTCAGCCAGGAACCTGAAAGTCATACTAATTATGTCCTCATGTCTTTGTCTTCTTAACCTACCCTTGCATCAGAACAGCTTTGTTGGGTTTTTTTTTTATTATTTTTTAGCAGAATTCTTTTTTTGGTTCCCCAAATTCTCACGTAAATTAGAGTTACCAGAACAACCCCCAAAAATGACACATATTCTGTTCTGGAAAACCAAAAACATAACACAAAAACCTTTCAAAGTGAAGGCTTTCTGAGATTATACTCACAAGATCTGTGTCTGTGTCTTGGCTTATACATACAGATTCCCTGACCTCATCAACCACCCTCCTAGCCTCAGTTTCTTCACTCGTAAAATTGGATATGGACACATCTTCTACATTTGCTTTTGGGACACTTGTGTCTCTAAGAATCTGTGGTGTTTGGAAATTTCAGATATCCTACTAATGCCACCCACCATATAGGGAAAGGAGGACATCCACAGATTCCTGCAGTTCTATTTGATCCTTTAACTTCAAGGCTACATTTCATCAAGATGCAAAATCACACCCAGATCTTCTATTTTATATATAAAAGATAAAGACAGCAAAATGGCAAAGGGAAAACTACTTTCTTGTAAGTGACATTTCTTCCACTGCAGAAACCTTATAAAAACAGACACACAAAAAATAATAGGTTCAGAATACTAAAGTTGGGTAATGAAAGCAATCAGCATCCTCATGGATTATTCTGTGTTCTGTCGAGCCATCCAGCTGATATGAAGCATCCTTCCTGTGAAACTGTTTGAGACACAAGTTTTGTCGCTTAGCTCCTTGCTGAGCCTGGAGCTGTCAAGCTCCTGCCAGTGCCTGGCATCACGCTGATGAGGTGACACGAAAAGTCAGTGACAAGAAACCAGAGTCTCAGACTTTGGGAGCAGTGGGAAAGTAACATCCTTCTTTCCAAAGGGGAAAAGGGAGCAGTGAAATGGGTTTTGAAGCTCGGTGTGTTTTTTAAATTGCAACAAGAAGCCAAGCCCAAAGACTTACTTGTGGGTTGCCTTCAAAGATGTGCTCACCCCCTTTTATATATTGTTCTCTCTTTTTTTTTTTTTTTCACTTCTTTGCTTATCAGGAGGTAGAACAGCTTCTGTCATAATTTCAGTCATCTATGTTCACAGCAGCAGCCTCCTGTTTGGATGCAGGGACTGGAAGAAGCCTGGTGCACAATGAGGTTTATGGTGAAACACCTCTGGTGCCCTCTAGAGTTCCCTGATTTCCAGGAGCTCTCTCAGTCTTTGGATTTAGTTGACTGAGAGGGACAACACTGGTGCTTAGTGCTGAGGCACTAGGGAGCAACAAACTGTTTCATTCTTTTTTCTTTTTTTAAAATTTTATTTTTATTTTTTCTTTGTCTCTTTATTTACCACAAGTGTTAGAGTGCCTTCCTCTGGGATCTTTCCCTCACTTCCTTTCCAAGGGACTCCTTCTTTTATCTTTCCATAGTAAGGTCTCAATCACCTTGTCCTGCTCTGCTGATGAACAAAATCCTTTCTAATTTCTAATATTGTTAAAGGTTTTTATCATGGCTTGTATGATACCATGTTCCCTTAAAGTCACAGATTTTCATCTGTTTTCTTTTCTTTATCAGCTTCATTAACAACTAAGTTCCATAATCATGGAAAAAAAACCCCATTCATCAAAGAAGGGAAAAAGTCTTGGGGGGTGCTTAGATTTTTAACACAGCACTTAAGATTTCTTAAAGCATTTAAGGCACTCTCATGTTTCTCAAAAGAAAAAGGAATGCACTCCCCTCATTCCCAAATTAAAATGCTATGAAATTGATTGCACCTTGTCATGAGCATGTTTATAAATGCTAATTCTTGGTCTTTCTCATTTGAAGAGGGCAATGGAACTTCTCAGCTACATTTCCCCACTGGAAAAAGTTTGTGGATGGTAGTAAATTGAATGAACCTCATCCATTTCTTTGCCTTCCCATAAAGTAAAGATGAACCACTGAATGGTTTAATCTTTGGTCTATAGCTCAGAAACACTCTGCAGTTTTTGGATGTTTCAGGTCTGTTGCCCGGGCAATTCTTCTTATTGTGGAGAATGAGTACCAAAATCTAAAATATGCTGATCCGAAATAGATTATCTTGGAAATTTGGGGCATCAGCTCTAACACTCTCCTCCTACTTTCTCCATGGCTTTTACACATGGTAAAAGGAGGTCCATCTGCTTAGGAGGACATGTCCTCAGTAAACTATGAACAGAAGGAAAACATGAGGGCCTACTTTGAAGGCAACTTCTGTGCTGTTTGCTACTCTGATCCTATAGACTACTTATCCCTGTAATACCCACTGCCCACATTCTGATGTGTATCTTGACTATCAGTGTAACTTGTGTCATGGTTAGACCTTCTGAGCTCCTGAAGTAAAGTTATCACCATTTAATTTTCTCGGGAAATGGTTATCACCATTTAATTTTTCACAGGACAGACTTTGAAATCAAAAGAAGCACCTCAAAGTCAATATTGTCACCTCTATATTCAGATGTTATTTGTGTCAGTGAAGAGATACAAATATTTTACCGTTTCCTTTACAGCCATTAAACGTCATATCAGATCTTACCATCTGTCATCAGCTATGTGCTGTTGAATTCGGACAACCGTGGAGTTTTCACATTCAAAGTTCTGAGAAAATCTGACCAATGAGTTCAAGCTTGCTTTGTCTTCATTATTATTGTTTTACAGGGCTTATTTATTTTAAATGAGGGTGTAAACATTCAGTGCAGATGGCCTCTTCCCCCCCCCCCCCCAC
>VWZW01002568.1:1558845-1590567 GCA_013397115.1 Edolisoma coerulescens
CTGTTTCTTTTGCTTCATGTCAGAGCTTCACCAGCCTGGGGTATGGAGGAGTCCTTGAGGTGGTTGCCAAACGAGACTCCAAGCCTTCAGGCATGCTTGGATCTTTTCACTTTTAAGTAGGGCCATCATTAAAACATGAGCAGACATAATTGCATCATAGCACTGGGCAGATTTACAGGCAGGTCTGGATGTCCTTAAGCACCAGGATTTGTAATATGTTGGCCTGATGTTCATTGCCTTCTTTCTGCAGCGCTCCAACACCAGAATCAGAGATTTCAGCCTTGCCTCTCAGAACAATAAAGTTGGTTTATGGGAGCTGTAGTGGGATGCACTACAAAGCTGAGAATACCCAGAAGACTCCATTATGAAACCATCATGTTTAATTTTAGGCTTATAAAGCCAAATGGAAGTATGATAATGAAAGCAACTCCTTTCATAGGTGTGGAGCATACCAAAAATGAGCCAATTTCAGTGTGAGTGCAATTAGCCTGGAAAATCAGGCAGCTAAATTTGACTTTCACGAAACACATTTGAATGCTTTGCCATTAATCTTCCGTCTGTCATGTCTGATTTAAATGTAAAATCAGATTTTCTCCCAAACTTGAAACTTACTTTCATCAGCAAAGGGAAATTATCCAACTTTCTTGGATTTTTCAAAGACTTTTACTTGCAGAGAAGTAAAGACCACCAAAATTAGAGCAAGGGGAATTACTGATAGAAATGTAAGATAAAGTAGAAGATAATATCTCTCGGCCTTTTTATGCTCATTACCTAAAGTGAGCCTAATAAAATACACCCTCACAGGAGCTTGGCAAGAAGGGCTGGTTAGAAATTGTCTATAAAATGGTTTCTCTTAATAAGCTTCATGGGAAAATTAATAGGCTCTGCATATCCCCATCTGTGGAGAAGAATTTTTTCATCAGGAACTGAAAGTAGAGTTACCACGAGACTCTGCAGCATCATTTCACTAAAAAGGATTGGCTTTTTAACAAGAAACACAAGGCTGTGTTGGTGAGAGCTGCCATATTTAATGATTACTGTTAACGAAAAGGCTAAACTGTAAAGGAGATAGATCCCTTACTCACTCCAAAAAATTCTTTTCCTATGAACATTAGTTTTGAAACCAGAAGATTGGACATTAGGAAAAACTTAACTGAAAGGGTGGTCAGGTATTGGAACAGGCTGTCCAGGGAAGTAGTGGGTTCACCATCCCTGAAAGTGTTCAAAACACACGTGGATGTGGCTTTTGGGGACACGATTTAGTGGTGGGCTTGGCAGTGCAGGGTTAGTGGTTGGACTTGATGATCTTGATGGTATTTTCCAACCTAAATTATTCTATGATTATATGATTTGCAGCTACTGGAGATGAATGAATGAATGAATGAATGAAGATATTGCCAGCTTCTGAAATACATAAACTAGTTTCTTTGCAAGATCATAAGTATTTTTATGTGTCTCAGCATAGTCAGTTCCCCAAATCAGGACCCAGAAGATCACACAAGAAGTGTAAAAATCATGCAATAATACAACTAGTAATGATAACTTTAATTTCCTTTTTCTTGCTTATTGTTATTGTAAACTCCATCACATTTTCATTTCTCTGGACTCCTGAAGACCAGAAATTATGATAAAATTCAACACCAAATCATTAAATCACCTGATTCCTAAAGTGACATGAAAGGGTTTAAAATACTCATACATATGCTACTGCTCCTTTAGTTTTTACAACTATTAAAAACAGGCTTACAATGATGATGATGATGATGATTTTTATATTTCTGGTATTCCAGGTACCCCTAAAAAGAAAATAAAATTAAACTGAGGTACATTTACCTCTTTTTAATGCTAAATTATAAAGATCCAGATATTGCTACCAGTCCAAACTTCAAGATTCCAAACTTTATGTGGTATTATTAATTGATGTCTGCAAAATATTGCTTGTAAATATTTAATTATCATTTTCCTCACATTGCTAACTGGGGATAAATATAAATTCCTGCTTTGAAAAGTGCCTGGAGACTGATGGATAAACATTCTAAATGCAAGTTATTTGTTAATAGCCTTTTGGAGACCTTTTATAAAAGGCTATGCCACTCCCAATCTGAAATGGAGACATATTTCCATAATGAGCACTCATTTTGGTTAGAATTCACATATTTTTGCTGTCTTCCCTAAGATACCAGCTCTCCTATCAAATAGGTTTCCCATGTCTAGCACACAGAAAGGTGACCCAAAAAAATATCTTGAAGCCTTTCCCATGTGGGTTTTTTTGATACTTAAAACATCCTATCAATTGTCCATGTCCTGTAAAACCTCTTTCCCCTCAGTCGCTACATTTTCACTTTTTTCTAAAAGACCATGAAAGACTGAGAAGCCAAAGTGCAGAGGAGACAGGTCACTGAAGGGAAATGTTCCTATTTCTGACCCTCACATGGGTCTCTGCATCAGATCAGGATTTACTGATGTGGTGCCCAAGACACTCAGAGAGTAACTGTAGGGGCAAAATCTGAACCAGCAGGGGATGGGAAACAGTTATTTTTCCTTGTCAGAATCACTGTAATGTGGTTTTCTTTTCCCCTCACCCAAACCAATATAAAGTATTGATTTCTAAAAAAAGGCCAACAAACATAAAAATTAGCTTCTGTTTCTCTTGTCTTCTTTCTTCCCTGAGCAGGATTAAAATATCTGAAATCACTTTTGAAAACTTCAATGACATTTCAACCTTTGAAATAATTTTAATTTACGTTTCTAAATGAAAACTAAAAATCTGGAGGATTTGGGCAGGGGTTTTTGTTTTCATATGCCACTTATCAAAATGAATCATTGTAATAAGGAGCACAACTTGGTTGCCCATAATAACTTTAGTTCCTTTGGCCCTTACGTGATCATTTTATATGTACATATAGTATTTAGGCAAATGGCACTGAAGTCAGTTGGCCTAAAAGCTGATCTCTAGTACCATGTCCCATATCCTATGGTGATTGGGACATCCTGTAGTCCTGTGTCCAGCTCTGGGGTCCCCAGCACAGGAAAGACATGGAGCTGTTGGAGCAAGTCCAGAGGAGTCCATGAAGATTGTCAGAGGGCCGGAGCAGTTCTGCTACAAGGAAAGGCTGAGAGGATTGGGATTGTTCAGCCTGGAGAAGAAAAGGCTATGGGAAGACCTTAGAGCCCCTTCCAGTGCCTAAAGGGGCTCCATGATAGCTGGAGGTGGACTTGGGACAAGGGCATGGAATGACGGGACAAGGAGGAATGGCTTCCCACTGACAGAGGGCAGAGTTAGATGAGATACTGCAAAGAAATTCTTCCCTGTGAGGGTGGTGAGGCCCTGGCACAGGCTGACCAGAGAAGCTGTGGCTGCCCCATCCCTGGAAGTGTCCAAGGCCAGGTTGGATGGGGCTTGGAGAAACCTGGGACAGTGGAAGGTGTCCCTGCCCATGGCAGGGGGATGGAATGAGATATCTTTAAGGTTCCTTCCAACACAAACCGTTTTGGGATTCTATGATCCTCACAGAGATGGTATCCAAAAGATGGGACTTGTGGGAAACTTGCACACTTCTGGATCTGCAGGTGGCAGCCAGGAAAAATGACAAGAAAAATTCAATGTTGAAAAAACCCCTTATTTAGATGAAAGGTGCAACAGAGCAAATCTATACCAGTAAATTCAACGCTACCAGGGCAACACTGTTGGAACTGGGCTATTTTTGCCAATAATTGGTTAGGATTGTCCATTAATTCAGCCTGGCTAAACCAGCCCTATGTGAAATATTTTCTGCTCATCTCTTGAGCTTGGGTATTGGCCAAGGGTGTTGGCCAGGGTCTATTCCCAACAGGCACTTCAGATCTCACCCTGTTGGGTGTTCCAGGAGTTTAGCAGCATGGATATGGCCAAACCATGCCAGTTGTAATGAGTTTTGGAGATGGTATCCTTGGCTTTGCTGAATTTCCTAGTACGAAGGCAGTCATACCTTCATGTAGAATAACCAGGTCATGTTCAAGAGCTATAAAATCACAGAATCATTAAGGTTGAAAAAGACCTCCAAGATCATCAAGTCAACCAAGTGTGATCTAGAATTGTGAATAAACCACACAGAATCCCTTTTATTTACCTCAGAAGGGGAGCCAGACTTTATGACACTGGAAAACTAGCAATGCTGGAGAGCCGAGGGCATGGATTCTGTCTTGGCTTCTCTGAAGTCAGCAGCCCTGTGTCAGTCTGCACTTGCTGAGGGTTGTCCCACAGTGTTTCAGAACTGAGGCTCCACCAAAAACAACCTTTGAAGCTGTATTCAGTCTGCTCTTTGGCTCTATTCCTTTCTTTTCTGTTTCTCCCACAGGTAATAAATAGTTTAGGGAGCAAATCTTGAATTTCACTATAGCACAATGAGCATACTGTAAACTCCTCGGTGTTTGTGAGCGCATTGATATTTATGTGTGTGTATGTATTTCTTTCCCTTTTTTTTTTTTTTTTTCTGTCTCCTTCCCATTTGTAGTTTGATCACTCATGGTTTTGGAACTCCTGCAATATGTGCTGCCCTAAGCACTTTCCAAACTGTTCTCAGTGAAATGCTGAACTACTTGGAAAAGCACACATCGCACAAAAACGGAGGAGCGGCGGAATCCGGCCAAGGACACGCCAACTCGGAGAAAGCCCCCCTGCGGAAAACTTCAGAGGCTGCTGTGAAAGAGGGCAAAACAGAAAAGACAGACTAGCTACATCAAACAGAATCTATTTCGAGAGAGTCTTGCTGCTGATATTTTTTTTAAATATATATATCATTGAGGGCAATTTATCTCCAGTGGACCAAATCCAAAAAAAAAAAAAAAAAAGGGGGAAAAAAAGAAAAAAAAAGTAAAAAGAAAAAAAAAGAAAATAAAAAAGAAAGATTAAAACAGAGAGAAAGAGAGAGCGTGAGAGAGGAAAGTATTCAACCCTAAGAACAGCAGTGTACAGTAATTGTGTGATGAAATTGTCACTTTTTTAAAATTTATGTTGCTCTAAACTGCTTTTTTGTGCACGTAGTATTTGATTGTTCTGAATGATACACTAACACTGTTTTTTATAAGCACTTCGGGACTTGGCTGAGGTGGCACATGAAATTTGAAGCACTTTCTTCTCCGGCAGCAGAGTTAGGGTCAGTACATCAGTTGTGGGACACGCAGTTCCAGCATCCTGACTTTGCTTGCATGCTGGATAGATTGAAAGAAGGGCTTCCTCTGGTCCATTGGAAATGCCTGATCTACTCACCATTGGGAAAACAATATGGAAATCTGGCAAAACAGGAATTCTTGGGTCATGGGACAAATGAACAGTTCTGTACATGGGAATGTACAATAAAGCTGCGCTGGAATGAGGCCAGAACCTGTTGGGAATCTGTCCTGACCATTCAAGCAGCAGCCATGGTGTCTCTTGTGAAAGGAGCATGGCAGACTAAAACAAAAACAAACCTTGATAGTCTCAGTAAGAGCCCTGATCCCTCTGTGAACTTCAGTTTAAATGACAGCACGGGCTTCTGTCCTCTCTTTTCTCAGCCCCTGGTCCCATAGCACTCTGCCATACCTGGGTCTCTGTTCAACACGATCAATGCAGGCAATTGGAGTCACCTTTTGTGTTGCCTTGATTTTATGATGCTTTCTTTTCTTCAACAGCTTGTTTCCGCAACTTTATTGTCTTTATAAATCCAGCCGAGGTGCAGAGGTCTAACAGAATCCACTCACTGGAAACAAAACAAAACCAAAATTACAGATAAGACAGATTGGCTTAGTCCACAGCAGCTGAGTGGTAATAACCTTGCTAATGTACTTTTGAAATATTACTTTACCACCTACCACACATCCTCACACAGAAAACATGGGAGGCATAGTTTGAGCGCAAGCCTCTTTGGGTCAAGGGATTTTTCCAGTCACATTCCATCTCCTTCTTCAACAAGACCTTTATTCCATTCCTTTTCTTGTTTCCCTGACATCACTTTATTGAGGAAGTTAGGAAGGAATGGTGTTACTGGGAGGGCTTGATGTTGTCCATCTAAACTCTCTTTAAGATCAGCAGAACCCGACCTTTTCTTCCAAGGGACAATTCAACTCTTTCTGTGGTAGGAGCTAATATAGTTGTCCGTGTGTAAATGTTTAGAGACATTTGAGATGTTTTAGGTATCTAAGACAGCCACAGAGTTTTGACAGTTATGACATGAAACCTTTAGGAGAACTGGGCTCACCTGGAGGAGGAGCTGGAGGACCCCAGAGACAGCATTAGATAGCTGTGAGTGACAAAAGCTCTCACACAAATTTTAGCTTTCTGGAAGTTGTTAATATGTATTACACTTTGAATGACCAGTTTAGTCTAAACCTAGGGACTGTGACAAATAGATGAAGGTGTTTAGAGCCAGATGCAAGGAATCAAACTGAATTAATAAGATCACCCTCACTTTTCAAATTATGGAAGACAAGAAAGTGATGGTGGCAGGATGCTGTTCTTCTCAAGGTCGGTAAGGACATTGCCACCACCATGAGAAAACACTCTAGAAAGTAAGGAGTCCCTGATTGTTTATTTAAAGAAATCTGGAAAATAAAATCCTATCCTTTTTCCCAGATTTGTCCTTGCTCAGGGCAGGTGTATAACATAGGTACCTGCTTTAGTGCTATCCAGGCACTGTCCTGCATTGAGGGAAACAGGTGTATCTCCATGGGACTCCATCTCCTTAACACACCAAGATCAGATAAGGGCCTCAAAAAATTAAACTTTATTAAATGAATTTAATGAATTTATGCTGGCACTTCTGGAGAAATGAATTGTTAAAATCAAATGAACAACCCTCAGAGATGTCTTCAGCAGAAATATTGTGGAACTGTCCTAGAACATGAAATACTTGAGTGTGAAAGTAGGTAACCATGACTAAAAGTGAAAAGGAAACTCATTCTGCTTTTTCTATTGCCCAAACTGAGGGAGAGGAAAGGGAAAAATCCAAAGTTTGACTGTGTCAGATATCCAGATTTGCCACATCTGTAAAACATGTGCTGTAAAACAATTTAATTTGAACCTCTATTTCAAGATGTGGATAAATTTAAATTACATTTTGATGGGGGGAAAAATATAAGAAAAAGGTTTTTTAAATCCTTTTGAGTTTTCTCCACTAAAATATCAACTTTTTGGAGAAAGAGGAATAAATGGTTGGGCAGATAAATCTGTGAAACTCTTGGGAAAGATGCATTTTATTACCATCAAATTAAAATGTTTAATATTACAAATAATATGTATACAGCCTTATATGAAATATTTGCCTATTCAGGATGTGGTCCGAAGTCCCAACAATAATTTATTTCAAGACTTGCGTCTTTTGCTGTTACATAATCACTATGAGTGTCTGCTCTGCAGGCAACAAATTATTTTTGGCCTGGATTCCCCTTTGATCTATTAATATTAATAAATCTGAGCACACTTCAAGCCCCAGAACTTCCAGTTTTTGACTTAATGACCCCTGTATATTTTTGCTAATGTTAGATACAGATCTGATTCAACCTGATTGAACTGCTCTATGTTCTTACCATTAAGAAGTTTTTTCTATTTTCACGCCAAACTTTCTGGGTTTTCCCTTACTATATTAGCACATTTTAAAAGCAAAACTCGTTATTAATGTGGCTGCAAGTTTGTTGACATTGACAGGCTCTATTTTTTATTTTTATTTGCACTTAATAATTTTATTGAGTGAACAATAATTATCACTGCCTTTTCTGCTGAATTAGCTATCAGAGCAGTTTGGTGTCAAAATACCTTTAGTTTTTGAAACTGGAACTTTCAGGGAGGTTTTAAGCAATGAATTCACTGATGCTGCTGTTAAAATCTCAGCCTAGGTTCTCATCCACTTACATTCCCGTGCTGTATACAGGACCATGCCCATGTTCCCATGTTGTGGTTTTGGATTTTTTTATTATTTTCTTAGTTCTACTCTCTGTGGAAACATTGTCATCTCAAAACACATTCATGACCTAGATTAGCCTGAAGGAAGTTCATGGTTTGAAGTTAGTGGGTCCTCAGTGGTGTCAGATTCAAGTATATTTTTACCTCTTTGACTTGGAAATTCATCTAATCAGAAA
Organism: Edolisoma coerulescens; assembly: GCA_013397115.1. Taxonomy (NCBI): domain Eukaryota; kingdom Metazoa; phylum Chordata; class Aves; order Passeriformes; family Campephagidae; genus Edolisoma; species Edolisoma coerulescens. Next base: position 1,566,937 of record VWZW01002568.1, read on the forward strand.
AAGAAAAAAATCTACCTTTAAGAGATCATGGAAGTGTTAATTCAATGTCAAAACCATCAAAGGAACAGTCTGCAAAGTTTCATGGCCAGGACAATGAGTCATTATGATTGCTGGACCCCAAAAATTGATTCATAACCCAAGTGCTGTCTGAGTAGCTGGATCCTGCTGTGCTTCAGCCCATTGCTCAGCTCTGTATGAGTTATACCTTTCCCACCACCAGTCTCAAAATGTTTTAAGTAGGTCCCTGAACTTACTCCTTATCCTAAACCCTGGCACATTCAACTCACAAAGACCAGCTTCTGACTCTTGGATTTATTAGCAAGTTACTCATGGAGCAAACACACTGACTAACTACAAACTTATTTTTCTGGAGCAAGGTGTCACTCACTGTGAGTACAAACAGCTCTTGTGCTGACTAAGCTTAGAAGGTGAATTGGCAGAGTAGGAGTAACATTCTCACCTCTGCCCCGAGATTTGGTTCTCTGTTTACAGAGCCCTCCTTCAGTGCCATTACATGTAGAAAAGGGAGAGTTTTATCAGATGATGAGAAATGGAACAGAGTTCACGTGGCCTGTTAAGCGGGGTGAACAGACAAGTAGTGATGACCCTGCCACCTACAACTGAAGACTGTCAAGAGCTTTGTCCTTCACGCTGCCATCTTGAACCCTAACTCCTTCTAGGTGTCATTCTGTTGCCTTGGAGAACTGGCAGAAAGGGTGAATTTAGACCTTTCATTTGCTTCCTTTTCAAAGATAAATGCCAACATTTGTTGGGAAAATACTTCAGCTCTCCAAATCAACATGGAATCTGCTCTTTGAAGCTTCTCTTTAACTTTTCCTAAAACCAGAAAAATCTGCTACAAAGCAGGCACAATGTATAGTCCTTCCAAATCCTGGACCTCTGTGTAAATATTTCCCCAGTTCATCTCTTCTTTTGGACATGACTCAGTGGCACAGGCGCAGCTCACAATTTTGCAGCCAGGCTCAAGAAGGGCTGTTTATTGTCCTAAGAGCCAGTTTTAACTTTACAATCTCTAACTGCTATTTTTTGTTTGTTTGCTTTTTTCCTAATACCAACAGGCAATTTTGGTCTTAGATGTCTTAGGTATCTAAAAGGGCTGCTGGTGAATTCCAAGGTCATTTGACTTTCATTTATCCTTTGGAGAAATAGTTCTGCTGCTCTGATTCTTTATTTCTAAGGACAAGAAGAAACAGCATTTATAGAAGACACAAGCCTGCAACACGAGGAAGAATCAATAAATTATACAGGAACTGTATTTATAAAAGTATCCTTTGCCTCTGCCCTCATTACAGGTTTAACAAGAATTCACATACAGCTGGGTGGGGAATGAGGGGGGAAGATGAAGTCATTTTCCTTTGCCAGGTGAAGGTCATTTGGAGAGGTCTGATCTTTTTTATTGATATTCTTTACTTTTCTTTATTTTGTACAATTAATTCTGTTCTGTACAGCAGCTGTTGTGATTGTATTTAAATGTGAGTGAGCACTTGGTCACCAACAAACGATGTCCTATTTATTGCTTTGGACTTTTGGTTTGGTTATTTTCCTTCCACTTAATTTAATTTATAATTCAGTGGTGAAAAACATAATCTTTTATATTTCTATTTCCTATACAAGCTACCTGTTTTACATGAGTCTATGAAGATAATGACCACATTTGATCAAACATTTCACGGCAATAAAATCTATGTTGATTTAACCCTGATCTGTCTGGTGCTTCAAAATAATTTCTATCTCTGAAAAAAGATTATCAAACTTGACCAGGAACCAGATCTATGACATTACAAGACCTGGAATTTTCATCCAACAGGTAAGACATACAAAGCGGGGAAACAGCAATAATATTATTCCCATATTACAGCAAGGAAATCAGTTTTTACAGAGATTAAATTTGGGATTTATCCCACCTGAATGTGGCTATGTTAAAAAGTTATCTCATTTATAATCTGTTAACCAGATTAAATGTTTGTGTGTAAAGAGAAAGACTTAATGCAAGGCAATTCGTATTGTCCTAATACAGGAATCCAAATGGGTTGGGATGATTTATATTACATTAGTGGTAGATTAGATTAGGAAAAGTAACAGGAGTCCTCATGTCTACTAATTCATAATAGATGCACCCTAGAAAACTTGCTAACCCTTGACATTTAATATTTAGAGGCCCTCAGAGGTGCCTTTCCCATAGTTGCGTGGAAAGATTGTGACAATGCTGGCAATCAAATCCTCATCACCACAGTCTCAAACTGATTGTTTAATCTTCTCCCTGAAAGTTTACAGCAGTTCATTTCCAAGCCCTACTTCAGCCAAGGGTCTGGGCTGGCTGTCACTGCTCCCACTCCAGATTTTGATTCCAGTGTTGTGGCACAAAATTTGACTCTTCCTGGGCAGAAACAACAAGAGTCAAAAAAAAAAAAAAAAGCCTTTAGGTGTAAGTGGTATTCTCTTTAAGGTATGACTTAAAGCAACTCTAGCTCAGATTTTTAACCAAACTTTCCAAACCAAATGGGTCCAAAAGTTTTTTCTAAAAAGAAAAAATAAAGGAAAAAAATAGGTTTTTTAAAAGCAATTTTCCAGACATACAGTTTCAAAACTGTTTGGGAAATTGACGACAACCCTTCATCCTGTGTTGTTTCAGTGCCTCTTGCAGAATTGACTTTCTGAGCAAGTCTAGACAACACACCAAGGGCAGAGCTGCAGTGGCAGAAACTTCAGGAGTTTCAGGTAGAAAAGGAAATGGGTTGGGAGGAAGTTCCCACATATTTAAACTTATTTTATCCAGCTATCACCTCTGTTACCTAACAAATGAACTCTCAATAATTAATATTACCCCTGTAATCTTCTAGGAAGTACAATTCCCCCGGCGTTACAGTGAATTCCTCTAATCAATTCTGTGTGTGCTCTTCTCCAAGAGAGAAGAGCAATTGGTATCCAAAATCAGAGAAAATGCAACTGTGACAAATTCATCAGTATTTTAAACACAGCCATATGAGAGGCTGCCTTTCCTATCTTTTTTCCCTTTGGTGTGTTAATTTTTCCACTCACTCCATTAAAACAAAAAGAAGATGATTCCAGTGAGATTTGCAGAGGTGCAGTGCCAAAATACAAGTCAATGTGCACAAGTAGCCTCTAAGTTTTAGGCAGTGCAACACACAAGAAGATGAAAAGGAAAAAAAGTAATAGAAAAAAATTAATCTCTGTCAGATTTTATATGCAAACTGCATACAGAGAGCTTGGGTAAATTTGCATTCAAAGTAAGTGACCATGCAAAAAAATGGATCAAATCTGTAAAATACTGAGTGTACTGAATTCCAGGAATTAGCAGAGTTGTTCAAGTAGGTATGGTAATATTATTCTCTGTGTTCAACAGCAGAGCTCCCACTTGTTATAAAGGCTGGGTATTTATATTTTGCTGGAAAATACAGTTTTGTTTCTAGGTAGGCACCAAAAGCCTATTCTGACAAAATCTAACCTCTTAACTCCTATTCAGGTTCACCTTCCCATAAAAGAACATGAATAAGAAATTAAGGGGAACTTCAAGCCTTAATGGAAAGGGCATTTTGCTCTGGGCAGAGTTGATGTTGTGGAGTTTTTAATGGAAAGATATTTGAATTAGTGATATATAAATGCAGCTCCTGAAGCAATTCAAAATGTCAAGATTTGGAGGCTGGCCCTGTCTACCCTGTCTGACTTCCCACTGCTTCCCTAGAAGGATCAGGGTCTTACAGCTTCACTGCATCTGTCAATCCCTTGTGTATACTTTGGATTCTTCAGGAAACTTGAAATGGTGCTGAGCAGCATCTCTCAGCAAGAATAAATGCACACTGCAGTACATTCATGTGCTGTCTACATGCACAGTAGTAACATTTTGGTTCAGAGGCCCCCAAGTAGGAACTGGGGTTGCTTAATCTGGAGTAAAGGAAGCTGAGGGAAGACCTTATTGGTCTCTACAACTACCTGAAAGAAGGTCGGGTGGGTGTCAGTCTCTTCTCGCAGGTAATAAGTGACAGGAAGAGAGGAAATGGCTTCCAGTTGAACCAGAGGAGATTGAGATTAGATATTTAGAAAACTTTCATCATGGAAAGTGTTGTAAAGCATTGGAACAGGCTGCCCAGGGAAGTGGGGAAAACAACATGTGGAAGTGTCATTTGAGGACATGGTTTAGAGGTGAACACGGTGGTGATGGTTGGACGTGATCTTAAAGGTCTTTTCCAACCTTAACGATTCTGTGATTCTGTGATCTAAAGTCTTAGACTGGGCATGTGATGGCAGGAGGATGATCCCATTACTGCTGTCACCCAGAGCTATCTAATTTTCACATGGGGCTGGGTTTTTTAAATTAATTAATGCATTTAACACAAATATTAATGGAGCACTCTGGGCCATCATTATGGTCAGATAAATTAAGGTGTTATCAAAGCACTGAGCCTTTGCCAATTAACATGCAGTGTGAAGCCAGTAATAAAACTACAAAGAAAATTAAGCATGGTCAGTAGAGAACATGTTAGTGGAAATGGATGCTCTGTGAATAAACTGCTGGAAGTGTGCCAGGATATTATCTCCTTATTTGTCAAATTTGGATCTGGGAAATGAGTGGGAAAACTTTCCCTTGAAAACTGCCTATGAAGAGAAAATAGAAAGGAAAGATGAGCTAACAGATAAAAATCTTGCACAATGAGCTAGGGACAGGTGTATGAGGAAAACAGCTTAAAAATGATGATTTTTCAATCACATTAAAAGTTTATGTTTGTCCCCCTTTATTCGTAGCAATTAAAACAGAAACTAGAAATGCTATGTGACAAAACCACTTTTGAAAACTGCATCGGGGCAATATGCTTGTGGTGGCACCAATTGTTTTGAGTATAAAAAATCTTTCATGCCTGATTAACAAGCCAAGTACACTGCGGCAGCAGAAGAAGTTTTGTGGACCCACTCTTTTCATTCTGTAGCAAAATGAATGGAGGGGTACCACTGGCCTTTGCCTGCTTTTCATTGCTGCCATATAAATAGTTTTGAAGTCCATTTATCTGCCTTTCACTGAACCCCTAAACAAATCACAGTTTTGCACATCTCCTATTTTAGACATAGAAGTCAGGTATCAATTTAGACTGGTTGGTTTGAGCAACTCCATTGACTCTAGAAGAAGCCTAATTTGACTAAATACCTGATTTTTAAGTAGAAAGGAAAAGAAACCCCACACTAAACTCACCTTCAGTTAAAATTAAATGAAAGAAACTTCTAATCACCACTAGTTCAGCTCAGAACTGAATTGGTGTCATTGAAGAAAGAGTTGCAGCAGCCTTATCTGTTGTCCATCCTGTTCTCAAGTTTTCAGGTTCAATTCATCCACCAGACTGGACAGTGTTTCCAATTGCTGTCAGTTTGCTGGAGTTACAGCCTCTGCTCCAGATTCTGCACTGTTATTAACCTGCTGAGCTGATTCAAGGTTGTTGTATAGAGGAAAAGAAAAAGAATCAGAGCACCTCAAAATTGGTCGCTGCATAGACAAGCAAGAACGAGCATATGAAGAATATTCCTCATGGCGTCGAAAGACTACACCAGTGGGAAACCAAGCAGTCACAGATGAAGTTTTGAATAATTTGGTTTATTAGTTGGTTGGGTTTTTTGTGGTTTTGCGTTTTTTCCTTAGTGCTGCTAAGCAGATTGATCTCCGGTCCTGAGGCCAGCTGTACAGCATGGCCACACCTGTACAATTAAACTTCAGCTGGAAACCAGACAGGGAGTGGTCTCTGGACTGTGCTGTAAAGGTGTTTCCACCAGATAACCAAGGATGTGGTGAGTTCCCTGACGTGTGATGTGTTCTACAAGACATGCAGGCAGCAGGACCAGATGATCTATGTGCTCTTTCACCTATTTTAATCAGCAAAACTAGTATTTGGGGCAGTGAATATATTTCAGTCTTTATTTATTAATACATTTCAGCTCTGTGCATTTTTTTTTTAACTGCCTGCCAAAACTTAAGCTGCATCCTATTCATTACTCATTCAATTATGACAGAAGGTGGATTTTGACTTTTCAGTCTCAGCTGCTGTTAGTAACTTCTGAGTAGCCTTTCTCAGGAGTCTGTAACCTCAGCTTTCATAAGCAGCTTCTTGCCACTTACTGCTTCTTTTGAGTAGTTGATTATGTTTCACTACATAAAACGTTCCTATCAGTCACTTCTGGCACACAGATCATCTTGAATTTTGTGCAAAGTGCAGTAAAGACAGCCTGCCCTCAGGAAGGTCATTAAAAACATTCCATAAAATATCTTCACATAATTCAGATCAGACAAATGTGCCACAGCAGCTATCAACAAGGACCATGTGAGGGGAGCACCAAAGATGAAGCCAAAGCCAGAAGTAAAACACTCATTAGCTTTTGGAGTAAGGTACATTTTTCATTTCTTAATGTTAAAATAAGTGTTACAGAATTATGATGTGGACCTGCTGCAGCTCCTGTGTCATATCTGTCAGCCCCACGTTCCAGGGAGTCTTGTCAGGATCAGAGGAAACCTCAGTTAGGTGAGCATTCCCAGCCTCCAATGTGAAAGGCTGCATTGACTGTAGCTGCTGAATGACCCCAGGATCAAAGTAAAAGTCCCACCCTGTAGACAAAATAAACAACTTTATTCAAATTATAATGATATGTGTCAATCAAGATGATCTGAATAATATTAATAATAATAATAATAATAATAATAATATAGGCAGTCTGTTTATATTCCAAAATGCTAAAGCTTCCTTCTAATGTTAGTGACACTCTAATAATTCTTGGGATGACAAATAAAAGTCTGATTCACTGAACAATATTTAAAGATGATAATATAAAGTGTGTCTATAATTTGCCATGGAGAACAATGGGCTTTCTTTTATCTTCTCTAAATACCAGTTCAAAGAGAACCTCCAATTTCCTCCTTTCACCTAGTTACAGAATACCCCAAAAGAGTGATAATTCCTTTTATTTTCCAATATCACACTACATCCTTGATTTCTGGTACGCAAGTACCTTGGGGCTATCTTAATGACCCTGCTCAGCCTTTACTTGAGTCAATAACAAAATCCCCATGGACTTCAATAGGGGCAGGATTAATTCCAGACAGCTCTGTTTATTAGCAATATTTTTTCCCCTTATTCTATAGGACTTCTTGTATTCCTCACAAATATGAAGCCTGAAAAGCAATACAGAGTGGCTTTACCCCTTCAAAAGAGGTGGTGGCATCCAGGCTGCACAAGAGGAAAGATCTCTGACATGTGCCACCCCTTTTTCCCCATGCTTGGGAGACTTTGAGTTAATCCAAGCCAAAACTTTTCCAGGAGCTGTTGTAGCATTAGAATATGGGAGATTGGTAGAGATGGCAGAGTAATGCTCAAGCTGTTTACAATTTTACTATTTCTTCCTGACTCCCCAAAATTCCCATTCTCGAAAATGACAAGGACAAAAAAACTGGATTCTTTTTAGCCCCTGAAACCTAGCTGGCTGCTCCCAAACATCTCCTGCCCTACTAAAAACTTGTCCTACACCCACAGTGCACGTCCACTACACAGCTGAACAGCACTCAGCCTGGTTCTGGGAAGAATACACACGAGTCCATACATAATTATTACTGATCTGATTTCAATGTGTATTATCTGAATATTTCAAAAGTGTCTGTTATCCACACAAGGGGTTTTTCCCCCCCTGAATTTCAGTTTCTGCTCTGCAGAGAATCTGTCAGATCATTAAAAGTAGTTGTTCTGATTTCATACCCATGTTGAGGGGACAATGCGGCACAAGGAGTGCAGACTTTCAGGGTTTTTCAGGTGATTTTTGGTTTTCTTACATCTAACACATGGGGTTTTTTCTATACTCCCTCTGAAATAATTGAAAGCCACTATTTCCAGGCTTGTGAAATTTCAAGAATGAGAAAAAAGGGAGAGGGAAGATTTTAATAGCAAGGATCATTCCAGTGCAATAATGATATCAAACCAGAGCAGCAGGTCCAGTAACCTCTCACAGCAATTATTAACTAGTGCCTCGAAAGAAGAAAACAAATGCTATGGATAAAAACCAAGGAATAACTTCACCTGTGGTTGCATAATATTTTACAATATGACAGCTTGGGGAGCTTTCAAAGAAATGATCAGCTGTCTGGAAATTTTTTTTTTTTTTTTTTTATAACTTGGTGAAGCACAGAAGCTAATTTGTTGCTAAAATTTTCAAAATATGACCAGAAAAATTCACATAATTAGATACTTAACAGTCTGGCATCAGTTCTGTTCTCACTAATGAATTATCTGGCTGAGGACTCAATTAATAAAAAAATTAAAGGAGGATAATGTAATTAACACTAATCAATATGGGTTTACAGAAAATAAATGCTGTCAAATGAACTTGTTTTTCTTCCTTTTAATGAGATGACAAATTTGATAAAGTTCTAGAGCACATTTAACTTGCAACCACAAGGATGTTGACTACAAATACAACAATCCATCAAAATCCTGAATGCCATAAATGGATATAAATCTATTTGATCCAGAAATGGATGAAGAAGAGAGAATAATGATTAAACATGTAAATTACTAAAAGAGTTTCAGGCTTCAGTTCCTGCCCTGCCAATAGTTTGTACTCTCATTGATGAGAATAAATAATATCATTGATGATAATGTTTGTAATTTGACTGAGAGATTGAAGAAAAACTGGTTAAGGGAAAAAATGTACCACGATCTGTATTGTTCAACAAGCTGGATGTCAGTAAACAACTTATTAACAGATGAAAAATGGATTTGTATCTATAAAAAGAAAATAATTATTTTTTCTCTATGAGATGGTGGAGTCTGCTCTGCAAGGCAGCAGCTCTGAAAGGGAATTCTTGATTGTAGGGGATGATCCACCAAGCATGAGCTTGAACTTCAGGGCAGAAGGCCAGGCGTGTCTTGTGATAGACTAAAAAAAAGGAGATAATGTACTTATTCATGAAGGTCATGTTGCATCTGTCACAGGTATGAAGCAACAGCACGTCATATTAAGCTTATTTCTGACACATCCTCTTCATCCAAGCTGTTGGTGAACTGAATAAAGTGATGTGGCATCCCTGGTGTCACCAAAACATCACCTGAATCTTTACAGAAAATACCTAGGCTCCTGGTGGACACCCAGTTGGATGTGAGCCAGCAATGTGTCCTTCACACAGAGGTGCTAAAATGGTGTCCTGGGCTGCACTGGGGGTGTTGGAAGCAGCTGGGAGGGGATCCCTCCCCTCTACTCAGCACTGGTGACTCACACCCGTGTCCAGCTCAGGACTTCTCAGTGCCAGAGGGGCATGGACAGACTGCAGAGAGACCAGCAAAGGACCCCTGAGATGATGAAGATTCTGCAGCATCTCTCATGGGGGAGGGCTGAGAAAGCTGTGAGAGCTAGCCTTGAGAAGAGAAGGCTCAAGGGAGATTTTACCCATGTATCTAAATCCCTGAAGGGAAGATGCAAAGAGAACAGAGCCAGCTCCTGTCAGTGGTGACCAGCGGAAGGACCAGAAGTCATGTGCACACACTGATACACAGGAGGTTCCTCTGAACACTTTTTTACTGTGAAGGTGTCCAAGCACTGGCACAGGTTGCCCACGAAGGTTCTGGACTTCCCTACCTGGAACTGTTAAAAGTCATCCAGACAGGGTCCTGGGCACCAGGGCTGGGTGGCCCTGCTTGAGCAGGGGGGATGGACCAGATGACCCCCAGAGGTCCCTTCCAACTTCAACCATTCTGTGATTCTGTGAAGTATAAGATAATCTACCACAAAATGAAAACAAGCTTAAGTTATTCATTTTACCAGCAAGGTGATATGGGGAAATGCAAGAGTTAATGGATACACCCAATCAAAAGATTTTACTGTTCAAGGATTCAGCTTCAATAAAAACCCGCATGGAAAACATATTTACATTTTTATCAGACCGTGATTAAGAAAGGAACAATTTATTAACTTAGGCAAAGATTTTATGTCCATGGCCTTAAAAATAAAACCAAGACAGTGTTATTATTAGTTCTTCTGCGGGAACACTGTGGCTCATCCAAGAGTTGTTCCATGCAGATTTTCTGGCTGGTGTTCTGCATGAGTTACATTAACTGAGCAATTGCAGCTTTTGTTTCCACAAAGCTGTGATCGTCCCACGGTTCCTGGTCTATCTTGTGGCTATTTTCATGACTTGCACAAAATAGATTTGCTGCTCTACTTTAGACTAATTCCATATTCAGAATATGCACAAATGGAAACCCCTAGGGAAAGAGAGAAGCTGACCAAACAGCAGCACCCTTCATTTGCACAAGAGATCCCACATGGCGTAAGGAATTTTGACATAATAGGGAACTTTGCTGAATGTTGTTCTTGCTGCTACAACATCGATCCCTTTTATTTTTTGTCAGCCAGGAATTTTCCTGATGTTTCTATCTCTGGGATGTGATCAAGACCTTCTTGATTAATTGTGTCCAAGGCCAGGTTGGACAGGGCTTGGAGCAACCTGGTCTGGTGGAAGGTGTCCCTGCCCGTGGCAGGGGGCTGGAATGAGGTGGATTTTAAAGACTCTCCTGACCCAAACAATTCTGGGATTCTGTGACTCTGTGAACAATGATTAAGAAGGAACTAGGTAATTCGAAATGGAGCCTCAGTAAAGAAACTGGTGTGGACAAGGTTATGAACATGGGAGCAATCCAAGTAGGGCTGGGAAAGGGAAGCATTCTCCTAAATTCCAGTCCCCCTCTCCACTACACTGATTAAGGTCCCTTCATTTATACCCCATATGCTTTTAAGAGTATTTCTGGTTTATGTTTTCACTGAAGTTTTACAGATTCATCTTTAACTTAGAAACAACTCTAGTTACAAGAGAGGCTTTATTAAAAAAAAAAAAAAAAGACTGAAACAAGGTTGGTCATTCAGGGAACTCTGACATTGCTCTTGTGATTCCAGCATGAGAGAAAACTCAGTTTAAAGCCCCTAGAAAAAAATTGGGTCCTGAAAAAAATTTGTGATTACCTTGTCAGAGGAAAAATTGACCATGATGAATCTTAATAACAAAGACTAATGTTGTCAAAATGGAGCAGCAATTTTGAGAGCCATTTTTTAAGGAGCACTGTCATTACGTCTTTAGGAAAGTATTCTGAAACTCCATGAGCAAACCTGTTTATCAAAGTGCAGATTTTCGTATTTTTTGCATTGCAAGTTCTCTTCTGGTAGCCAAATCAAATCATTAGATGTTCATTTCAGAACTAGGAGTGGGAGAAAAGCCAAAATTTGAATTTTCAAATTCCTCATTTTGATAGTGGAGAACAAAATGTTTAATTTCAGAACTGTTAAAAATGATTCATTTACACTTTCTCATTCTTATGCCTGTCAGGCAAGAAACATTGACTTTTATTGTGCTTCTGCATTTATAATATGAAAGCAATGATATACAATTACCTTAGGATTACAACTCTAAATTGCATGTTTATATGAATATTAATACCATGTTCTATCACTAGAATGAATATTGCATGGAAAGCAGTGAGGATGCAGTTAACCTAAATCAAACAAGTTTGTGCCTAATTTTTTAGGCTATATCTGAATTATTTGCTGTGACTTAACTAGCACAGAGTAGTTTATATCCATATTACTAAACTTTAAGGGACTGAAGGGACTCTAAATCAAGGTGATCATACCAATTCAGGTATGAGAACGATTTCTGATCTTTCTTGGGCCCCAAACTGAGCCTGGAAGCCGCCTGAAATTTCTGATATGAGCCAAAACCATGTCAGGATCGTGTGGACTTCTGAGGAATAGGAAAATTGAGTAGCCAGAAATGTTCCTTGTCAGATATTTCTGGGAAGGGAAGGGAAAGGAAGGGAAGGGAAGGGAAGGGAAGGGAAGGGAAGGGAAGGAAAGGGAAGGGAAGGGAAGGGAAGGGAAGGGAAGGGAAGGTGCCTAAACCACAATTACTTGTGCTAAAGTCCCTGAAGGCCACAGTTCAGTACATGAACAAACTGAAGGGAGAATCCAGGGAATGGTGTAACTCCAGACACATTATGCACAATTTTGGAAGCCTGAAATGCATTTCCCCTATAGATGCAGTTTGCTGACTTTGCTATATCTTCTTTCATGTACCCAGAATTTTTTCTCTCCCTAAAGCATTGCCTGTGGTCATATTATCTGAGTGCCTACTGCTAGAAAGCTAGTTAAGAGAGTGGAGAAATTAAAAAGGAAGGAAGGGGGACGATAGTGGAGGAAAAAAAAATTATATTCTCAAAACAGATAATGGGCCAGGTCTTAATTTTTCTTCTCTCGCCTTAAAACTGATTAACTCTCTCCTTGCCATGAAATTTAAATAAGTAATTTGCTCTATTGCCTACATTCTAAAATGGAAAAAGTGTATTTCCTCATACAAATATAATTTAAATATTGTTTTTTGGCTAAATCACATACAAACACTTTGTATCCACATGAGTATAGCGGAACTTAATTAAACTAATAAAAATGGAATCTCCCAACTTCCTGCCATTTTAAACATTCAATAAAACTAAGACCTCCTTTTAATGGGTGAGATTTGCCTATTCTTGATTTTGCGACTCCATTTAAGTGGGGGGGGGGTGTTTAGGAGTGGGAAAAATAGAGAAATAAAAAGGATATTCTTTATTTAGATGCACAACCTGGTTTCAGTGATGGTCCATATCCCAGCTGAGGAAAATAAAGGATAACCTCATATGACTGATTTTAAATTTTCAAGGAAGCAAGTTCAGCAACTTTTCTGTGTTTTGTTTGGCTTCTAGGAGGAAGAAGGTTTAGAAAGGATTCATTCACTTTCAAAAGGTGGATGTGGAGGCGAAGGGTAACCAAGCAGCAGCAACAGCAGCTCTTGAGACTTCCCAGCCTCCCCTTTGCGCTCCAAGGGATGAATCATCCAACAACAGATTGTGCATAAAGTCTTCGGTTTAATGCTGTACCCCCTTACTCCCACTTATCCTGTTATGGGATGTTGTGAATTTGGCACTCAGCATTCCTGTTCAAAGAGGTTTTGGTCCTAAGACAAGGAAACACAAGCCAAGAACATGGAGCAATCCAAGCTCATCTGGAGGGGCAGTATGACTTGAGCAAGGCTTTGTGCTCCCTGTCTTAGAGAGCCAAGCACTTCTGAAGTTCACTCAACCTAAGCTGAGTACCCATATCAGATCAAAATAAAGCTTAAAGGATAGTGGAATGAGAAAAAAAATACCTGAAATGTTCTTCATTCTTAACCTGGGAGATCTGATTGTCATTCCAACTCCAGAGGGTTTGGGGTCTGTAGAACAGTTCTGAAGAGGGTATGCCAAAGCTGCATCCCACCACACTGCCTCAAGGCCAGGGTCCTTGTTGGCATCATGTAGCTGGATTTTTTGTGGAAAAAAACCAGGCAGTACAGAGGGATAAAACACATGGATTGAAAACACAATTAATCTTGGATACAAGAGTTCTCCTCAGTAGAGTAACACAGCAAACACATGGAGGGGTTCCATTTTCTGAAGAGCCCAAAAGGCTGCGTGAGGCTTGGTCTGGGAGAACTAGATGGGGAAAAACTGGACATGACCCAGCAATGCGAGGGTTCACAAGCTGGGATTCCTGCCATCAAAAATTGGTCACTAGGTGGGTACCAGAGATAAGTGGGTGACACTTGAGCTCATTTTTTATCATGATTAGACAGAATCAATGTGCTCAGTTTTGGGATCCTCACTTAAAGAAGGTGCTGGGGTGTGCCCAGAGAAGGGAAATGAAGCTGGTGAAGGACGCTGAGAACCTGTCCTGTGAGGAATGACTGAGGGAGCTGGGGGTGTTAAATGGGGCAAACAGTTTGGACCTGTCCATAAGGGTTCAACACATGTGGCTGAGCTTTCCTGGCTTGCTAAAAGCTGCTCCTGGTACCTTTCTTGCTCCTGGGTTTGGTGATGCCCCTCCTTGAAGAATGAGCATGAGCAGGTTCAGGAAAATGTAAAATGGGTTCAGGAAAATGTAAAATGGGTTCAGGAAAATGTAAAATAATGGGAACAAAATATTTAGTATGGCCTGTAATGACAGAGCAAGGGTTTTAAACTGAAAAAAGACAGATTCAGATCAGATATAAGGAAGGAATTTTACAGTGAGGGTGGTGAAACCCTGGTGCAGGTTACTCAGAGAGGGGGTGGATGCCTCATTTCGGGAAACATTCAAGGTCAGCTTGCACAGGGCTTTGAGCAACCTGATCTAATTGAAGGTGTCCCTGTTCATGGCAGGGGGTTCAATTAGATGCCCTTTAAAGTCCCTCTCCAACCCAAATTATTCTATGATCCTACAATTGTATGATTCTATGAAAACTCCTGGTTGTATCTGGAGATTGTAGCAGGAAAAGCAAATTTACCAGCAAGCATTATGGAAAGTTGTATTTTTAAGACAAAACTCTTGGTATTATTCAAAAAGAAAAGGTATAAAGTGCTCACCAAAGCAATGATTTTGTAAATCCATTAATAAGCCAGCAGTAAATTTTGAGATACTGGCAATGTGATTTTTTTTTCCCTGTGAATTAAAAGCTTTAAAATTAAAAGTAAGCTTTTTAATAAAAAATACTGATTTCTGAAATACTTGTGAGAACATATGGAAGAAAAATTTCAGGGAAAAAAAAGGAGCTGGTTTGGAGGAAAAGGTACCAAACACGTTCAAAAACCCTGGATTTTGCCAGAACTCGGAAATGTGCGTTTCCATGAGCTCAGCGAGCAGCAGAGGGCGCTGGGATAAACGGATTTATCTAAAACTCCAGACAACAGTACGCATTTGCTGGGAGTTGGATACTGAGGGAGATAGACTTTTATTTATAAAGATCGATGCTAGACTTAAAAGGCAGAGCAGGATTTAAAGTCCATTTCTGAAACAGGGCCTTGATTAGGGGCAGGCAAAGTCTAAAAAAAGATCCAAACAACAAACAATAATTCTGGGAAAAGCATATGAAATAAAAGCAGCATAACTTATTGAACTAAATTTTTTTTTTCAACTTCTTAACAAAGTGGCCATCATCTCATTGCAGATCATCTCCCCCCCGGGGCTATTAACAGGTATTTCTTTGGGATGATTAGGATATTCAACCTAGTCTGTATTCTTACTATTCTACAGTGAGTAATATTCACTGTATTGAACAGTGGGATATAAAAGATTTAATCTGATTTTAAGGCAGAGATTCAAACACCGAGTGGCATGTTATGTAAAAATCAGTGTAAATAAGAACCTGGAACTTTATCCTGAAGGAGGAAAAATTCATATCAGCATCATTTCTGGCAGAGGAAATATTTGGTTGTTTGTAACTCCCAGTTATGGATGTGGACCTCTTGGAGCAAGCACAGAGGAGAACACGAAGACGCTCAGAGGGCTGGAGCAGGCTGAGAGAATTGGGATTGTTCAGCCTGGAGAAGAGAAGGCTCTGGGGAGACCTTAAGGCCCCTTCCAGTGCCTAAAGGGTCTCCAAGAGAGCTGGAGAGGGACTTGGGACAAGGACCTGGAAGCACAGGACAAGGGAGAATGGCTTTAAACTGAAAGAGAGGAGAATTAGAATGGATACCAGGAAGAAATTCTTCCCCATGCGGGTGGTGAGGCCCTGGCACAGGGTGCCCAGAGAAGCTGTGCCTGCCCCATCCTTGGAAGTGTCCAAGGCCAGGCTGGACGGGGCTTGGAGCAACCTGGGATAGTGGAAGGTGTGGTTGGAGGGGGACGATCCAACCCCGGCAGGGGGGTTGGAAGGAGCCGATCTTTCAGCTGCCTTCCAAGCCAAGCCTTTCCAGGATCCGAGGGCGGGGGCGGCCGCTTGGAAGGCGGCGCTGCGGGAAGCGAGTCCCCATCAGAGGGCGCCGCTGCCCCGCTCAACGCGCTCCGGAGCTCCCCAATCCCGCGGGTATCCTTTGAAAAAAAAAAAAAGAAAGAAAAAAAGAAATATTCCTTTGCCATCCCAGCTGCCAGGCTGAGGCTGCAGTGCCCGTGCCCATCTCACCGCTGAAAAAATGCCGGGGTTTTCCTTGGAAGATGTTGGAAAAGCGCGACCCAAACTGCCGGCAAACGGCTGGTTTTCCCCTTTTGCTTATTTCGTTTTGAAAGTATGGGTTGTAATGGTCAGTTTTGAGTAGGTATGTCGCCTCTTGGACGCAGGGTTCATTGCGCATTTGAGGGATAAATCGGGGCAAGTGTTGCTGTGTGGAATTGCTGAATTAGACTGGAGGCAGCTGCCGGGGTGGGGGTGCAAAACAAGCGCAAAAAATTGCAAAGAACCTTAATTTTCTAAATGAACACTTGTTCGTCTGTCATGTTTTGCAAATGCAAGAGAAATGTCATAATAGTGGGGTTTAAAAGTCAAAATTTACTGTCTATGCCAATATGTTAGCAAAGAGCCAGTGGACGTCAAGTCTACTTTAGAGTCTCCTTTTTTTCACTCCCCTCCTCTCCCCTCCCCCAGCACGCAGAGCATATTTAATTCAGGGTGCCACGGAATTGTGAGGCATTAGCCGTTCACGAAGCACATTCACCCTGCCCTGTGCCAGCCTTCACGACTCAAAGACTTTCACAAAAGTGATGGCAAACTGTCCCTTTATGAGCCTGGCATTTTTCTAAGAGGGTCATTCAGATCTATAGGTGCATAGGGGTGGCTGCATGAGTATCTCCGCACATCCCCGTGCAAACAGCTCACATCCTTTTTCCTTTTTCAGCATTTTTTACCCTATTGCCTCAGTTGAAATGATCGGTCCAACCCACTCAAAGATGTACCCTTTTTCTCCTCCTCCTCAGTGCAGCGCTGGCTGTGCTGAGAAAAAAACTCGTATCTGCTTTAACAACTTCCAGCAAGACCGTTGTCCAGCTCCTGCTGTAATATCTGGCTGCTCTTTGCCTCTTGCCTTTTGTGGGTTGAGGTTTCAGAAGAAGATGCACGCTGTGAAACGGGGAGGGGTGGTGGGAAGAGGCTGAGGGGAAAAAGGATGAATTTATACTTTCTGCCTTAATTTGAGGCCAAAGCGAACAGAAAAAGCAAAGCCCACCCTTCCCACCAGCCAACCACACACCAGCAAATGTGTCTCCTGATGAAGTTCTCCTCGTTCCCGAGATTATATATATATATATAAGCATCTTTACCTGTAGGACCTTTGAAAGTACAAAGGACACTGTGCACTTTCCCACAGGATCCCGTGCAGAATAACAAAGATTTGTAGGAACCTTACAGGCAGAGCTTGAAATTTCCAGAGACAGGACCTTGAATTTAGAAACACCTTCTTTCTCTCTGTCTCTCTGCCTCTGTGTCTCTTTCCCCCCCTCCATTTTTCTCCCCTCCTGGTGCACCAGCCCACTGCAAAGCTCGATTGTTTCCTTTCAAAGGCAGAGATGGGCTCTGCTGCCTGCGTCGGCTCTTTGCCGTGCAACGTGTTAAAAAAAAATCGGACAATGCGAAGGAAGGTTTGCCTGGGGAAAAAAAAAAAATAAAGGTTAAAACTGGTCTAACTCCTCCTCTCCCCTTCCAAACCGAGGGCTACACGGGAAATGCACAAATCCAACTCTATTTTTAATCATTTTCAGAAAGTAGTAAACGCTATTCAAATGTGTGCATAGAAGGGTTTGCTAAACTCCTTTTTTTCCCCCTTTATTTTTTCCCCATATAAAGTATTTCTAAGTTATAAAATATACAGTCCAGGCCTGAAGTCTAAGGCTTTCCAGTGGAAATCACTGATCTAAATTTACTCCTTTTAGATTTGCTTGAATGTGCTTTGATGAGACGCTGTTTTGGTGTTTAACTGCATATGAGAGGATAATTTCTGGACATGTAAATAAAAGCATATTGCATGTGGGGAAAAGCATCATATCTCGTTGTAAATGATGAATCACTTAGTGCAGAGACAACTTATCCTTTATTTTATCATAGGGAGGATTGAAAAAATATTAATTTCATTTCTCCTATCTTTCTATCTATTGACGCATCCATCCATCTACTAAAATAGCAGATATATGCACTGCATAGTACACATATTTAATCCTTCTATACCAACATATATATGTGTAAATGCATAACTAGATTCACAAATATGCATTTAAATACACTCCTATATAAACTGACCAGGTTTGTGTGCACATGTGCATGTGTAACATGTAGTCTCCATGTGCTTACATGTGGAAGAATATATATAATTTGCATATCTAAATGTGGCAACTAATATGTCTATACAGGGGAAAAAGTTGCCTGTTCGGAGCTATATGTGTGTATAGGTGCCTGTATGTGTAAATCTGTGTACGTGCAGCTGCTTGTAGGTATATATTTTATATGCCTGCATATAAGTGTCTCTATGTGTGTATATGTCTATATCTAGTCACATATATGTCTGTAGCTATATGTAACTATGTAACAGATAATGTTTTTTACTATCCGATTGAGGTAGGCTTCTGCAGCCTATTGTTTCAGACAACAGATATAAGTTGCGATGGAAGAGGAACGTCGGATTTGGTGTCTGTCCCCCATTTCCAATTATAGATGGATCATTACAGACAGAGAAGTACTGAGAATCCAGACATCTGCTCTTCACATGAATGCACTCACCTCCTAGAGAACAGCCTGCCATCATGCTCTGGAAACTGGTTGAAAATGTCAAGTATGAAGATATCTATGAGGTGAGTATATAATATGCATATGAGTAAGAGACTATATGTATATTTAAATATACATCTAGCATATAGATACAGGCATGGCTATATAATACATATATGGCTCTGCATATACATCCAGGCAGAAATAGAGACGTACACCAGCACACACCAGTATAGAGACAGGAAACCGAGAGTAAATGCTTAAATGCTTATTTATTTGCATATTTGTATTCAGCATGCCAAGTCCTAAACTTTTTATTTTTTTCGTGGAAAAGCTGTTTGATGCGATTTAAAACATCAAAGAAATGATCTGGGGATTGGAATGAGGCAACTTAAAGGCAAGAGTTTGATTGTTTAGACCTCCAATTAGATATAATTCGATTAAATGTGGACAAATGTTGAGGAAAAAATTTTTAAAGAGAGAAAATAGAAGAGAAACACAATCCGGTATTCAGGGACTGGATGCATTTTTTTCTTTTATTTTTCATTTTGCAATTCCAAGCTCAGCTCAACCTGAATATGGATTTGTTTTTGGTTTTTGTTTTTTTCTTGTTTTCACAATCAGATACGGTTTTTTACGACTTTTTATACCTCTACACAAACAGATAAGACGTGCATGTGTACATATACTGGCATTAATTAAGCGGCACATACATTCTTGTGCGTGTGTGAGTTCACACACCCGAACCGATACAGTGAAGGGCAGCACCGCGCATTCCGCGGACACTAAAAGTTGTGAGCTTTATCCAGACCTTATTTTCGAGGTCAAAAAGTAAACCAAGGGGGGAGAAAAAAAAAAATCACAGCTCAAACACTGCGAAACCTTTCTTAATTTTGCACGGTTTCCTGAGCCGGATCTTTCCCAAACGGGGTCCTGGAATGTATTCCTTGTGAGTTAAACCAGCTTTCGGGATTTGCTCAAAAATAGGAAAAAAAAAAAAAAGAAAGAAAGAAAGAAAAAGATGAGTGAGGAATGGTGCTCCACAAAATCATATTTTATTTTTTTTTCTATTGTTTTTATTTTTTAATTGAGTGGGAGGCGTTTGCACGGCGATCATGGGGGGAGATTTTCAGAAGGGAGCAATCCGCCACCTCCAGCGCGGGAGCTGCTCCGTGGGGAGGCGGCAGGGCAGGGACCGGGGACCGGGAAGGGGCCGGGGACAAGGAAGGGACCGGGGACAGGAGAGGGGTCAGGGACGGGACAGGGGCCGGGGATGGACTGGGCGCTGAGCAGGGACCGGGGACCGAGCAGGGGTTGGGCAGGGACCTGGCAGGGGCTGGGAAGGGGCTGGGGATCCAGCAGAGAGCAGCGACAGGGCAGGGACCGGGGACTGAACAGAGGCCGGGAAAGGACTGGGCACTAAGCAGCCGCCGGGGACCGGGCAGGGACTGGGAACCGGGCAGGAGCCGGGGTGGGACCGGGCAGCCACCGGGAACCGGGCAAGGAACGGGCAGCGGCTGGGCAGGGGCTGGGTACCGAGGAGAGCGGGGATACCGAGCGGGGGGCTGGCTACTGGGCAGGGACCGGGGATCGGGCAGCGGACGTGTACGGGGAAGGGGACGGGCAGGAGCCGGGCAGGGGCTGGGGATCGGGAAGCGGCCGGAGCCCCCGGGGGAAGCGCCGTCGGGGCCGCCCCATCCCCAGCCCCGCCGCGCCGCCCGCAGCCCTCCCCTCCGGGAGCGCCTTGGCACTTACAGAGGGGAAACTCCCGGGAAAGGCGCAGAAAGAGACCCAGGGAAGGTACAGCTCCGGCTGCTCCCGGCCGGAGAACGGACGGGGTGGAGGGAAGCGGGGAGGGGACCCGCCGGCCGCACGGGAGAAATGTCTCCACTCCCAAAAGCTGCCGTCAGGCTGATTATCCTTGGCAAAAGCCGGCATCTGCAGAAGGAGGAGAGAACGAGCACACACGTGCGTGTGTCTATGTGTGTGTGTGTGTGTGTGTGTGTGTGTGTGTGTGTGTGTTTGTGTCCCCGCGTGTCCCCAGCCCGCTGAGCCCTCGCTGCTTTTCCCTCCCCATCTCCCGGCACAGCCCGGCCATTGTCTCTGCCCGCAGCAGCAGGCGACAAAACATCTCCCCTCCCTGGCTGCCGAGGTCGGGGATGAGGGCTTTTTTTCCACCCTGCTTTTGATGGGGGGTTTTAAGGCGCTGTGCGTTTACGGACACCCGCGTTTGTAGATTGCCGTGGGAAAGAAGAGTTGGGGGAGCGCTTGGGTGGGATTTGGCTGCGGGCAGGGAGTATCCTAACTTGGGGATGCGCTCCAGGGCAGTTTGTAACGTGTAGCCTTACCGAAAAAAAAAAAAAAGAAAAAGAAAGGAAGAAAAAGAAAAAAAAATTGATATCTTTTTCTTAAAGGGCTGAAACCCTCTAGATTTATGTTAAAAAATATTTCGCTCTCTTCTTTCCGATTTATAATTAACAACACGATGGTAGAGGCGTCTTAGCCACTTAAACCGAATCTGTTCTTAAAACAAAAGTGTGTGTGTGTGTGCGTGTGCGTGCGGGGGGGCAGCTCTGGGAAGTGTGAGTCTATTTAGGAAGGAACGTAAGTTGAACTTTAACAGAAATGGCAGACAGTCCAGTTGAACGGGTTCCTGCAACATCAAAAAGGTTTTATATCGCCCCTGGCTTTGCCTCAAAACTATAAATTTACTATCCTTTAAAATTCACTCCATGCATTTCACATTTGGGTGGAAATCGGGAGATCTATGTACGTATATATATTTTTTTTTCATATCGGGCAGTAGAAACAGGATTCAGACAAAAAAAAGTGGAGCCCAACTTAACGCAGATTCAAGTATTTATTTGGCTATTGCGAATAAACACGATCTGTAACACGCACCAGAAGGGCTTAGTCTTCGCTGTAAATAGACATATATTACAGCGACTGCACGTTTCTTCTTCCATTCCTTTAAAAATTCCAAAAAACAAAAGAGGTTAGAAAAGCCTCTTTTTTCTTCATTATTTCCTTTAAAACCCCAACAACAAACTGCAAGAACAAAAGCACCAAAGGCAATCAATTCCTCGTATTAGGAATGTATAATTAAATATATATTAAAACAAAAAGGAAATATGCTGTTTTCTTCTTCTTCTTCTTCTCCTTCTGCGCCTCCAGCATTGCTTCATCTCACTTCCTTGCTCCAGCTCAGCAGTGTCTACTTTCCACATCTTCCTCCGCTCGAGTTAATTGAAGTTCTGCCTCTTCCTCGCTAAACTTTTTCCCCCCCTCTCCCTCTCCCCAAACTCTGCCTCTGCCAGCCCCCCTCGTCTGATTACATCTAGTAATTCTCCACTGAATGAACGTCATTTACAATAGTAGGGGAGCTCTCGAGCTGGCTGCCAGCTTCACGCTCCATTTGGTCCTGCATTCTCCCTTTAAAGTAGTCGTGTAATATTAATAGTCATGAATATCAATTATTATGAGGCGGTGTAGAGAAGGAAAGGGAGGAAGGGGTAGCGGAGCAGTCTGAGCCTAGCCTTGGGTTGAAGAGGATTGTATTTGGGAGCTCAAAGGCAAAAAAAAAAAAAAAAAAATCAACCAAAAAAAAACCAAAAAAAAAAGGAGGAAAAAAACCCCGAGAGGGAGGGGTAAATCATATATGTAGATAGAGGTTTCCAGGCTCGGTTTTGGGGGCATTGGTCTTTTTTTTTTTTTTTAACCTTTTTTTTTTTTTTTTGATGGATAGACTTCGAAATATCTCAAGCTGTTCTCCTGTGTCCAACACGTCCCTTTGCAGATCTCCTTGATATTTTTCCCTCCAATTATTAGTATTATCACCATTATTTTATTTTTAGCTATTACAAGACTTTTTTTATTTCCAGATGTTAGTCCACACCTATTCCGCCATGGTGAGTTTGGATCCATGTTGTACTAGAATTGCATGTTCTCTCTCTCTCTCTCGATCTGTTGTGTCTCTCTCTCCCTCTCTCTCTCTTTTTAAACGCCTTTGGCTTGGTAATTTAGCACAATAATTGGAGGAGGCTTGCAGCTGCTTCTCCCTTTTTGCATTGTGTGTTCCCGATTTGAGCTAGGGGATTCTTGGGGGGAGAGCAGGGGGCAAAAGAACTTTTTTTCCTTGTTGTTTTTTTTTTTTTTTTTTTTAAACCATGTGTGCCATTGCTTGTGGGGGTTTGAGCTACACTTTGTGGAACAGATATTTTTCTTGTTTACTTTAGCCTCGCAGCTTCAGTGCGTTGGAGTTGGACAAAACTCCTCTCCCACCTTTTCTCTGAAGCCTCTATACACTCCCCCCACCCCCTATCCCCCCCACACACCCCAAAGACTTTTCATTACAATTAACCCCCACCCCATTCTCCGGAATATAATATTGGAAAAGGAAACAAAAGACACTGGAAGTCGCTGCAGAAATCATAGCGCCTGGATTTGTTCAATATCGGTGTTTCATTTTTATTTTATTTGAATTTTTAAAATTTATTTTTTAAGGGCTAGACTCCCTTTAAGCAAAGATTCCCTGTAAATCTTATTTTGGCTTCCTTTTTTTTTTTTTTTTTTCTTTTTCCCAAGTCCTTTTTCGCACAACTTCTCACCTCGGAGTCTTCCGAGAAGTGCAACTTTCTTTTTGGGCTTTTCCACGTGAAAATGGGTTGGTGATTTTGAGTTACAGGACTTCAGCAGAGGGAATAAACAGATGCTGGGAAACTTTAGGCAGGAGAAGGGGTGGGTTGTCTGCATAGAAGGGTGGTTTGGTGCTCTTAATTTATTAATTTTTTACCTTTGGTTTGATTTGAGGGGGCTGTGGATGGGGAATTATATTACTGGTCTGAAATTGCAGATCGTACATGTATTTGGAGCACTACTCCTACATTTTTAATTATGACATTTAGCAATTCTCCCTCACACCCCCCACCCCCTTCCCCCTTCTTGATAGTTCCTGGGAATAGACACGATGTGGGTGCTAAACACTGGAACATTTCTAATAATTGGCGGGGGAAGGGGGCACATCTGAATCCCACTTTCCAACTGTTTACATTTTATTTTATTTTATT
>VWZW01002568.1:1590638-1684056 GCA_013397115.1 Edolisoma coerulescens
AAGATCCTCTTTTTTGTTGTTGTTTGTATGTCATTCCGCTTGTAGGACCGGCATGATGGAGTGCCCAGCCACAGTTCCAGGCTGTCCCAGCTGGGATCCGTCTCGCAGGGACCGTACTCCAGCGCTCCTCCGCTCTCTCACACCCCATCCTCGGATTTCCAGCCGCCTTATTTCCCACCCCCCTACCAGCCTCTTCCTTACCACCAAAGCCAGGACCCTTACTCCCATGTCAATGACCCCTACTCCCTAAACCCCTTGCATCAGCCCCAGCAGCACCCCTGGGGACAGAGGCAGAGGCAAGAGGTGGGATCAGAAACCGGGTCACTGCTGCCACAGCCTCGGGCCGCCCTGCCCCAGCTCTCGGGACTGGACCCCAGGCGGGACTACCACTCAGTAAGGAGGCCAGATGTCCTCCTGCACTCAGCTCACCATGGCCTTGACTCCGGCATGGGGGACAGCCTTTCTCTGCATGGCATCGGACACCCAGGGATGGAGGAGGTCCAGGTAAGGCACCGCGTTTCTTTCTCCTGGGCAATGCAGCTGGAGCCCCCATCCCTGGGCTAGGAATGATCGCTGAGGGATTTCCAGCAATATCGCTGTGGGTTGCCGTTCTTTTTCCACACTGGGTTTGTAACTGTGGAACTCCCCCTCCCTCTCCCTCTATTTTTCCATTTTTTTTTTTAAATAAGAGAATTNTTTGATGAAATTGTCGAATTACTACATTTTTCATCCGGGAGGGAGGGAAAATATAAACAAAACCCAAACCAAAAGCAATAACTGGTGATCAGGGACAAGTCCCGTGTCCGTCCCCCCGCCCCCCTTATTTGTTAAGTGTGCTTGGTAGGGTAGCACTGATTTTAAATAGTTTCATTCCCTCTTTTCGATAACAAAGGAGTTTCGCCGCGCTCAAAGCACAGTATTGCCCAGCTTTCTTCCATCCCACGCGAAACTCATCATCACGTGTTATTTCCTAAAAACAGAAGGACCCTTAACAGCTTCGGTGCTGGGGTGGTTTGCACCTTGCTGGAGCAGGGCATGGCCAGCCCGTGGGGATCCCCGAGCCGGGGGCTGGAGCCTCCAGGATCCAAGTCCTGCCTTAGGCTTTCCTAATAGGCGTTTTGTGGGTTCCCCTTCCATGCGTTTTTATCTTTTTTTTTTTTCCCAAAATTTCTTTGTCATATATCATATCTGTGTATGTATTTAGTCTTGGGCTAAATAAAGACGTGGACCACTGGATGAAATAACGACTTCAGAGTTACAGAAAGGGAAAAAGAAAGGAGAAAAAAGGAGCTGGGAAGATAAAAAATAGCCGTGAGAAGGGATGCTGTTGAACACGAGAGGAACCAGAGGCAGGGAAGCGGAGGGGATGCATTGCTTTGGCTTGAGGCTTGTCTTAGGGCTGCACGGCAAAATCCCCGAGCTTTGTTGGGGCGAAGCGTTTTAGAAANAACTCCCCCTCCCTCTCCCTCTTTTTTTCTATTTTTTTTTTTTAAATAAGAGAATTTATTTCCTTGCTGTCACGCACAGGCTCTGCTTTATAAACCCTCCCCTACATGGCAAAGCAGCAAAGTGCAGGGGGAAGGCAGACATGCTGCTCTAAATATTCCACGTGTTTCAAAAGCTGGCAGAGTTCAAGCTTGGCTTTTCAAATTCCAGTTATTTCCCATGCAATCTCAGCTTCCACTCCCCTCCACCCCCTTCTCTCCCCCCCCCCNCAAAGCACAGTATTGCCCAGCTTTCTTCCATCCCACGCGAAACTCATCATCACGTGTTATTTCCTAAAAACAGAAGGACCCTTAACAGCTTCGGTGCTGGGGTGGTTTGCACCTTGCTGGAGCAGGGCATGGCCAGCCCGTGGGGATCCCCGAGCCGGGGGCTGGAGCCTCCAGGATCCAAGTCCTGCCTTAGGCTTTCCTAATAGGCGTTTTGTGGGTTCCCCTTCCATGCGTTTTTATCTTTTTTTTTTTCCCAAAATTTCTTTGTCATATATCATATCTGTGTATGTATTTAGTCTTGGGCTAAATAAAGACGTGGACCACTGGATGAAATAACGACTTCAGAGTTACAGAAAGGGAAAAAGAAAGGAGAAAAAAGGAGCTGGGAAGATAAAAAATAGCCGTGAAAGGGGATGCTGTTGAACACGAGAGGAACCAGAGGCAGGGAAGCGGAGGGGATGCATTGCTTTGGCTTGAGGCTTGTCTTAGGGCTGCACGGCAAAATCCCCGAGCTTTGTTGGGGCGAAGCGTTTTAGAAATAGAAAGGCTTTGCTGTTTGGATTTGCTCCTGCCTCAGTGACCGTCGGGTCGCTGGTTTCTGCGGGTTTCCAAGGTGGCTTTGAGACCTGGGGGCAGCCCCTGATCGCCACGGGCGCGATGCGCAGGTCTCGTCTCGCATTCCTGGCTCAGACAAAGTGGTTTGCAAGTCAAGGCGAGTTTTACCTCTGTGAATGCAAGAAAGGGGATCGCTCTCCTCCTTTCTCTCTGCAGCCGATAGGCGTTAAGTACTGTTTGTGCTTGGATATTCACACTTTCCCCAAAGAAAAGCCGGTAATTGTTGTGCTTTTGTGAGAAAGAGAGTAAAACAGAGGAGAGAAAATTGAAAGGAAAGAGATAAGAAAGAGAGAAGAAAAAGACAAAATGCAGAAAGGACGAAAGGAGAGAGAAAAAGAAGAAAAGATAGAGAAGAGAGGGACAAGAGGGGGAAAGACAGGGAAAGAAAGAGAGAAAGACATAAAGCAGGAAGGAAGAGAGGAAATAATAGGAAAGAAGGAGCTCAAATAAAGCAGCTCTCCACCCGTTTCCCAATAAAATATCCCTTCTGCGGGAAGGGCACTGCACTCGCGGAAAGTGCCTCCCCCCGATGCTCCGAGAGCAGCGGGGCCACCCACGGCCACCCGCGACCTGCTCGCCCCGGCTGGCCGGGCCAGGGTGGGTGCGATGGGACGGGGATAGGATGGGGAAGAGGAGGCTGTGGACCAGCAGGGCTGGGGTTCTCGGTTTGGGGTGCTGAGACAGCAGAAATCGAACCGGCCCTTTCTTTCTGAAAGTTTGTTCCCAGGTTGGGGGAGGAGAGGAAGAGGGAGAGGAGGGTATCCCAAGGAGAAACACGTGGAGGAAGAGGTGTCCAACTGCAAGTGAACACAGGCAGCAGGGAAGGCAGCCCAGAACTCGCTGCTGCCGCTCAGCATTTTCTATTCTCGTCCCCCCACTAGTGACAGACGAAGTTGGGCGGTTTTCCATCTTGATATTTAATATGGATTTATTCTAGATTCGAGGAACCTTTTCTAGCTACAGGGATTTTTATTTAGGCGATGTATACTCATTATCCACCGTCACTAGATATAATTTCCAGGGTTTCAAATACTGCTTTTTTTCCTTTTCTTTAGTAGTTCAAAAAGTTGAACGGATGTCGAGATATATAGTTGGATAAAGATGTTTCTCTTTGCTTTAGCATGTGCATGTCTGATCAAATACGTGCCGTGAGAATGAGCTGGGCTGAGGAGAAGGAGACAGAGAAAGAGACTGCGTGACAGAAAGAAACAGTGGTTATTTTATAAACACCAAATCCAGCCCATGTGCGAGCCATTGTCCAGGGCTAGAATTAAGTGATTGTAACACGATAGCGCTCTGTTATTGTAAACAGGACACTGTATTGCTATTGCTGCCCCTCTGGAGAGGAATTTTCAATCTGCGATTTACAACCTTCAGACAGGGAACAGAGAAGCCAAGACCTACTTATTGAACAAAAATTTGCATCATCTAATAGGGACTCTGAAAAAAAAATCCACCATTGCAACCCAAGATATTTTTTTCCTCCACCGGCTGTGCAAAAGCAGGGTTACAGTAAGAAAAGATTCGATGAAGGAAAAAAGGAGGGGGAAATTCAGATTCTTTAGACTCTTGGAAAGGAAAACAAAGAGCTCAATTTTTAAGGTTTTCACTCAGATGTATCCATAGGAGTTGAATAAGGTGGTTACAGACAGTACTTAGGAAGCCCCATGCTATCAGATTATTGGAGGAGGGAAGGGAGGGGAATCTTCCTCTCCAGATTTTCTAAGTATATCTGGAAACTCATCACCTTTCCCCTCCCTGCACACACACCTCCGCTCCTCCTCCTCCTCCTCCTCACTCACACTGCTACTACGTGCTAGCTAGAGACACAGAAAGTTAAGTTGCACCAAAACACCCAAGTCTCTTATAAAGTAACCCCTGGTATCACTTTTAACTAAAGAAGTCTAGTAATTAAAAGTCTGAGTTGTTTTTCCACGTTTCCGCATGCAGTCCTAATTAAATCTTTACGATCCTCTCTGTGACTATTAACTGCCAGCATGCTGAGCGAATATCCTGTACAAAAACCCAGCAGGAGGGCGTAATTAGATAGAAAATCAGACAGGAGTCTTCTCATTAACTACAACAACTAACCCACGTTGCTGATGGAGCGAGCGGAGTGCACGCACACGCATAAAGGGTGTGTACAGCCATCGGCTCCAGAGATAAGGTGAGGTAAGGAGGAAGGATGGGAAAAAAAAATAAAAAAATAAAAGAGAAGGTGATGTTTCACGTTTACCTCCGATTCTGTGCCATCGAGGTGCACCACGCTGCACTCCAGCAGGCTGCAGGATTTGCTCATCATCCCTCGTTGAGAGCTGCTCAGGGAAAGGAGGGAAGACTTTGTAATTTTATTTTGTGCCCTTTAGGTATGTAGGCTATTGATTACGAGAGAGAGACGCAGCCATGCCCGAACACAGCACATAAGGCCGCTCTGTCTGTGCGTGTGTGCGTTCGTTTGAGGGTGGATTCAAGGAAAATGAAAGGAAAGATCTCATAGAAAATATTGTTCCATCACATTTTGGGGAGATGTAATTTTCTCCTAAATCGCATTCCATCTGGAATGCCTCCGCTGAGCATAGAGACGGAGATAAGGGCCGGATCCAGATAAGCTCAGCCTCTCGGTGTAGCAAAGACAAAGTTAAAATAATGGTGAAGTAAGTCATTGCTTTGCTGTAAAGGTGTTTTGCTTATCAAGGAAAAACGTGACAACTCCCCAGATATGCAATAACACTGAAAAACCCAAACCCTTTAGTAATAGTAATGGGAAAACATAAAAATAATAAAGCCAAGAAACCCACAGGTCCCCCTTTCCCCCAGAATTTACCCTAAAACGGAACCTGTCGGAATTCTGTAATAAATTGTTCTTATGACACCTCTTCTCTTTCGGAGATGATTTTACTGTGCCGAACGCAGGCTCAGCAGTAATTTTGGTTTGCTTGGGGGTTTTTTTGTATATCCCACTTTCGTTTTGAGAAATGAAACCCAACATTTGCTGTGTCCTCTGTGCCAGTCTTTGTTCTCTTCCCTGCTAAAGAAGTTAATGCCATAATAACAGGTGTGCTCCTCAGCGGGCTGAAAAGAGAGGGAGGAAAAAGGGGGAAAACGAGGCTTTGAAATCGGGAGACTTTTTTTTCCTAGGCAATCAATTTGATGGTTCATATTTTTGGTAATGTGTATCCCCGCTCCTCCCTCCTCATCCCCGCTAATTCAGGACATGGAAGCAACCTCGGGAGCTGTAAATCTCTTTCTGCTCATCCCTTATGTGGTGTGGGCGTTGCACTGCGCTCCGAAAGGCTCAGGCTTTAATTAAAAGTCCATAATGTAAACTATGATATATAAAAAGTAAATGGCCCTTGAATTATTAAGATGTAGCAGGGTTAAACAAACAAACAAAAAAAAAAAAAACAAAAAAGAAAAAGGAGGAGGGGGAGGAAAGGGGAGGGAGCATTTAAGTTGTCCTTAATCGTGTTCATTTATGTCATGCAATAGATCTTGCAGATGTTGCCAAATTGCCACATTTTCAAAGGAAGAAATATAAAGCTTTATGGAATGCAAAGAAGTCTATGTGATATCTATGTTTTATAAGATAACAAAACCAGTATTGCACCCCATATGCTCCACACCTCCTTTTGTTTTATTAGAAGACTATATAATTTGTAAGAATTTCATTTCCTTGTCTATTTGGGGAAATAATAATAACAGCAATAATAATATTAACAACAACAATAAAAAAAAAAATCCCTCCTCCCCTAGTGAATTAATATAAATGGAAATAACAGGGACTCCAGTTTGGAATGACATGATTTATGTACGTGATTCTTTAATATCCAGTCAATTTGAATAGTGATGTTTTTATATCCACAGTCAGTTGAAGATGCCAATAACAGCGGTATGAACTTATTGGACCAGTCTGTCATTAAAAAAGGTATGGATTATTCCAACAAGCTAGACAAACTTTTACTGTGTGGCGATATCTTCATGATATATTTTGACTTTGGGGCAATGAATTTCTCCGGGAAGCAGGCACCCATGGCAGCAAGATGAATGGCTGATTGGATCAGCAGATAGAGTGAAGGGATAAGACACGCGAGAGGAAAAGTTTATATCCCCGCCTCCCCCGCCCTTCAAAGGGTTTAATTACACAAATGCTCTCTAATGGGGCACCCCGTGCTCCAGTGCAGTTTCCACAGCCCCCCTTCCCTCCCCTCCTCCCCTCGATAGTTTTCGATGGGGACCCCTTGGCTTTTAATGGGGGAAGGGGTTGATTCCCTTTGGGGCTTAAATGCATTTCCCAGGCGAATCAAACGTGCAGAGGAGAGAAAGAGATGCCCATGGAAAGGCAGCCCCAGCCCCCTTCCCCGCTCCCTCCAAGATTCCCCCCTTCCCCCAAGATTCCCCCCTTCCCCGCGCCCATTTTTTACATCTTTCTACATATGCGCCCATGATTTAGTGTAACTGCAGAATCACCCCATACTGTTAAAGCGAATGTGATATTAACAAATGTTTGCAGTCTCTTGTACAGCTGTAAGCAAAATAATTAACTAATTAAACTAATTAAATGTAATTACAATAACTCATTTTGGGCGTATTGCAGCTGCTTAATTTTTTTACATTTCTCTGACAGTCACTCGAAGATGCTTGACGATTAGTGTTGTGTTATGCTGATAGACATTAAACAGATCACACGCTGCAAATGGAGGGAAAGCTATCTTTAATTATCTAAGGAGTTTCTATTTCTAGATTCAATTTTAAGTACCAGAGATGAGGCTTAAAAACGCTGTCCCTTATGCTTCCTACCAACGGCACTTATCTCCAGGACCTTGTTATTTGTCAAATGCGTACAAACAGTTTAACAGCGACGATCTTCTAGGATGTAAAGCAAAATAACAGGGAGGGTGTTTTTCTAAAATGTGTTGAAGGCAGCATGAGGTCCTTCCGTGTAGTTATTGTTTGTTTTGTTGTTGGTTGTTTGGGCTTTTTTTTTTAATTTAAGTCTCCATGTACGGTCTCTCTTTCACACACACGATCAAGGTCTGGTTATTTGAGCGAGGACAAATGAAAACTTGAAGACCATTTGACAGCACCATTTATGACTATCGGTTGAAAGGTCGAAGGGTTTTGGGGTTTTTTTTAAGAAACAGAAAGTTACTTAACCTAAAAAAGTAAAAAAAAAAAGGTTGTTTGTTTCTGCTGTTTTGGTTCAGTTTGAGTGTTTCGTGGGGTTTCTACTCAGGGTCTGTAACCTGATGGTTTCTAGTTGTATTTTTAACTTTTTTTTCTCACTCTCCTCCCCCTTCCCCACCCCCACTTGACACCTCATACACTCCCTCTTGGGTGTATTTGATTAATTGGTGCTTGATTTGTGGTCGAGAGACTCCTTCCTAAGGTTGTTCTGTGCTGGTCTTTCTCAGAATACACAATCCAAAATACTTTTTTTTTAAATTCTTTTTTTTTATTTTAACACACACGCGGTCTTGTGTCTCTCCCTCCTTCGGCTGAGGAGGACAGCAGAGACATTCCATGTGCGTGCTGGGTGGTGCAATTAGACAGCGAGCAGCACTAGAGTGTGAATGTCAGTAACTATTACATATTAGGTATAGGTTTTTATATGTATTAGGCATATATTTAGGGGTGCTTTGGGTATGCGGGCATTGAAACGGCCCCAGATGGAGCAGCTGCTGCCTAAAGAGACCCAGCCCCATCTAGGTGGGATTACTTGTGCCTATTTGCAGCCAGAAGAAGAGATACTCTGAGTTTACACATGATGAACAGGAGACACATGCTCTTTGGAAAAAGGTTACTAAAAAAGAGCCTGAGATGCATTTGCAACTGTTTAAAAGTCAGTGTAGCAGCGTTTTGCTCCTTAGAAGTAATGCTGGGCTCTAAGAAACTTTCCAGCATGAAGGAATATTGTATTTTTTTTTTTTTTTACAGTGAGTTTCCTAGGTGCAGAGGAAAAGAAATGGGTAATAAATAGCAGGTCACATTTTTGGCAGTCGATATTTAACCAGGACGAGGGAAGGAGCAACGCAGAGAGCGTTCAGTATCAATTTCACTTTGTTCCCTGCAGTTTGTAGCTGTGAGGATGTACTTTGAAACAAGAACAAGTTTTTTAAACTCTGTGAGTCGTTCTTGCAGGCAGATGGCACAGATAGATAGACAGACACACAGGTATTGACTGATTTTTGTGCGGTGGAACACTCCTGGGTTACATATTTGGCAGGCAAGGGTTGCAGGGAGTCTGCTTCACCCAATCCTAGTTCAGTGCCTCAAATTCTTTAATTGCAAAGTAGTGGGAAAAGGATGATGGGGACTTGAAGCTTAAACTTGGTTATATCACCCAGGCTGTGTCTGTTCCTTCATGGCCTTTGAGGCCTGCAGAGGGAATTATCTCTCTATGCAAAAGGTTTGCCAAAATATTAAGGAAATTATATAGGGATTCATGCACGGCTATTGATTTATCTCAGGTATCGATCCCACACAACAGATTACATATACCCAGGCTCCTGTTATGTTTGCTATCTGAGCTTACTTGACATTTCTGAAGTAATTTAGTTAAGAGGAAATGAGTTGTTCCCAGTAGAGAGAGCAAACGAGTGGAGTGAAGGTAGCCAGCGTGATAAATGGCTCTTTCATTTGGAGATCTCCAGAGCTCGTTTAAGGCTAATTTTCTGTATTAGCCCCCTTTGAGCTATTAATGCAATAGGCAGGGACCGTGGCCCCTTGTCTCTTAGCTGCCCCATTAGAGTGAGCATTAAGCTACCAAGCCTGAACTCCACTGTGGTGGTGGTGGTGCTGAAATAATGAAAGGTGCTTTTTAAACTCCCCTAATCTAAACTGGCAGAGGGTGGTTAATACGATTTGAAGGGGGCTGGTCAATGAACAATCAATAAACTAATAATGAGAAGGATGCGGTACATTAGCAGTCTAAAAATCCAACGAGACATTAAAAAATCATCTTTAACTCCCAATTCCATTAGGATTTGGGTGGTGGAAGTGGGAGGGAGGGAGTCAGATAAATCATCAAGATGATAATAATCACCAAGAGCATTAATATCAGATTTAACTCAGCTTTCAGAGCTTACCGGCTGCACGTTTTGAGGCCTTTCCCTCGATTTTTGCTGAAATGAAGGGAAGGTTTTCCATGGGTCAGGAATAAAAGATCGGGTCCCCTTGTCAAATGCTCATCTGAAATTTGCTTGGCACTCTCTATGGCGAAAGAAGTTGTCTTCCTTCAAAACCCTGCATGGCCTGAGTCCCAAGTTAATTTTTTGTGACTCTGGGGCACAGTCAGTGACCTTAGGATTATTCTGATGTATTTATTTACTTTCAGCTGTTTCTGACCATCGTCTGTACACTCACATCCGATTTAGCATGAAAGGCCATTTTAACTTGAAAACCTTAATTCAAGGCCTTGCAGACATGCTCCGTTGTTCCTCCTATTTTAAGGAAACACATGAAAGAAGGTGTCTTAACCTTTTGTTTTTAGCTGTTAATAATCCAGAACGAGTTTCCTCCCCACCCCTTGAAGCAGCTGATAAATGATTGACTGAAAATCACTCTGGCCTCAGCTTTTCGGGTGATAGATCTGGGGCTCAAGAGATGTTGCTTCAACGCCGCTCAGTTTCGTGCTTATTCCTGGCTTACCCACTGAACCTAGGGATCCCCTTTAATTAAATGCAAAACAGTTTCGAGGGAATACATTCCACTTTGAAATTTAGTCCCGGCTTCCAGGGGACGGGGACTGCGGTGGAGCAGAGGGGCGGGAGGAGAGGAGGGGACGAGGGGGACAGAGGGAAATGGGAGATGAACACGCAGTTGTCGTATTTGTTCCTTAAAATCAAGATAAGATCGGGGTCTCTTTAGTTTCAGTGTCTAAGACGCTGCTCCCGGACGTTTTAGACTTGGCTACAGATTCAGAACAAATCACCAGTTACAGCAAAGTCCTGTTTTTAGCATGGACAAAGAACTTTTTCCTCATTCAAAGCCCAGTAGGCAGAGTAAAAAAAAAAAAAAAAAAAAAAGAAGTTTGATAGTTTATTAGTAATTAATTTGTCCACGAAGTTTCTTAGTAAGAAATACAAGAAGTATTTCTCCTGATTGATTATTTGACTGACTGTTCGACTACCATATTATTCAGCTGGGTTATGGCAATGATATCCATATCTTAAACCCTTATTAAACAGGTGTTTGCAGGACATAAATCTATTATTTCTTTAGTTCTACTGTCGTTAAAACGGCTTTTTTTCACCCCATTTCCGCTTGTGCGCTCACATTTGTGCGCATTTACACAGGTTTTTGGCGAGCAACCCAACAGAAAACCACCCCCAAAAAAAAAAAAAGAAAAAAGAATAAAGAAAAAAAAATGGAGAAGCCTAAGACTTAATGTATGCACAGAAAATTGTAAACATGTAAAGAACTGAAAGCTTCACGCTGAGTTTCGCCATGCTCCATTTCCCCACCATTTCCTGCTGTCGTTTTAAAGCGATCTCACTCATCTAGAGATCCCGTTTGCAGGAACAGTATGCTTATAATTACTAACAAATCAAGCGGCTACTGTTGCTCTCCCGGTTTATTGATAAGCTGAAGAGAAATGGAAGGGGGAGAAATGACAAAGAGGCTGGAAATAACCACAGGAGGAGAGAAAAAGAAAGAAAAAAGAGGGAGGAAAAAGAGATAGAGGGGTGGAAAAGGAGAGGGGAAAAAAAAGAGAGACAAAGCAGGTAAATAAAGAAGTATAAAGCAAGGGAGAAAGCGGCGATTTTGAAAGGGGGAATGATGTATTTGTGAGTGCTTACACACACGCAGCAAATAGAGTTTGGGAGCGAAAGAAAATCGAACAGTTTCTGCTGGGGATGACAAGAACTAGATGGGATACAGTGAAAGCAGGAGTGGTGGGGACGCTGCGTGGGTACGTGCGTGTTATTCTGTGTCATTTCAGCAGTTGTGGCAGTCCCTAACCAACTGGGGAAGTTGATATCGGCTAAAAATACCCTCTGCATTCGGGTTTATTTACATACGCGCAGGGATTTGACACATGCAGCTGCACGCACGGGCGTGGAGATCTCCTCACCCACAGAAAGCTCCACGTTCTGTTATCTCTGCTGATGTCAGGGCTGTGTCTGAAAAGCTCCAGCCATGATAAACATATAGATATGATATAGATAGAGATAATTCATTCCATGGCAAACACTTTTTTTGAGGCAGCATTAGGTAATTTACAGAAGATATAGAGCCCAGATAGAATAGATCTCTCTGAAGCTATGAAATTGCGATAGATATGCTTACACCGCCTGGCAAGCCTCTCAGATGGGTTCAGAGCTATCAGACTCCAGCTGATGGGTTTGTTCATACCGTCCTTTCCAGGCAAACACAGCTAGGAAGAGAAGCTGAGGAGCTCTGAGCATAGGGGAAGGGAGCCAGCCTGCTTCCCAAACGCAATTTGCACGGGGGAAAAAAAAACCCAGCGAGCACGTGAAAATCCATAATTCAAAGGTTAACTAATGTAATGAGTGCTCCAAAAGGCCAAAGCGAGCAGGGTGAGGTACATTTAAGCATTGCACGGGTCCTTCTCTCTTTAGTGAGTTTGGACTAAGATCAGATGTTCATGGAATTGCTGCCTCTTGTTTAATTTCTCAGTTCACTGGACAGTGACCTGATAAACTGGTCACTAAATATAGCCACGGTAAAGGTGTACTCGAAGGTGTGTTTGTTCCAAGAAAAAAATGCCAGTCATGAAAATCTGTCTGGTGGCACTGCTTTAATCCAACTTTTTTTTTTTTCTTTTTTAATTTCTATCTTTTCTACTTGATGCTTCACTCAAACAGATCATTGTGCATGAAATAAGAGATATGTTTATGTATAATGAGGGGGAAAATATAAATACAATTTTTTGGTCTGCTGGAACTGCCTCTGATACACAAACGAGTCTTTTCCTGTAGAATCAATGGCAAAAAAAAAAATTCCTAATAATAGCAACGAAAGCAGGAGCGGGCCTCTAACTCGTTTATAACTGTTTCTGAGCCGTTCTCAAACTATTTGAAACCGCCTTTATGAGCTGCATAAAGTGCCTAACTAAAAATAATAGAGAAATAGGAATCCATTTCACTTTCCGATTCCCTGAAGTCAAGCCACTCAAAATAATTTGTTTATACTGGAGACTATATAGAAGGCATACGAAGCAATATGTATATCTAAAATCGACATGCCTTTTGGTTTTTAGCTGTTATAGAGCTTTTATTGTGGGGGTCTGGTCTGGCAGTAGGAAATGATCTGTAATAAAAACAGTGAAACACGGTTGTGTCTATTCCATGCACTGAGGTTATAAAATTGGCAATTGCCCAGTAGTTAGCACTTGGTAATATATTAGGATACCCGATCTTATTGTTTAGCAGCTCCAGACGACTTAAATATCCGCTCAACCCTAATGGTTTGATTCTCCAGATATGTTGCAAATAAACAGGGCTTTTATGACTTAACTGACGTGTATTATAACTACCTAAATAGCTGGCATATGTGCATAATAGAACCTTATTATTTGCCGAATTGGTTTTGCAATTGATTGAGTGGAAACGGGAGATTGTGGAGCAGTATCTGCTCGAAGAGGGTGTGTAATCAATTAGTCTTCTCCTCTGAAACATGCCCGCTGGACTGCCCGGGCTCTCCCACCAACAAAAGCCCCAACTTCAGCCTATATTTTCTATAAGGAAACGCGTGTTGCCGCGGATCCGAGAGGAAGCAGCAGTAGCAGCTGTCAGCTCTTATTAACTCCTGCATAAAACATACCTTAAGTATGGTTTGTTATCAATTACTTGCAGAAATGAAACAACTGGGAAAATGCAGCGAGGCTCCCTATAAATTAAAGTGATTGGGTGATTGATTAGAGCACCTGCTGTAAATCATAACAGTTACACACAATTATGAGAGAGCTATTTAAGTTCATTTGTAAACAAAATTCATGTCACGGGGGAATTGCTCTCAGTTTTAGTTTAACCAATTTTGTTGTTTATTTCTGAGTGTGTCTGGTTGCTATTACAGGAATTTGTTTGTTATAATCCCCTTGGTTACTCTTAAAATAACCTCACTGGTTTCTCAGAGAAAAGAAATACTTCGTTTTATCTTGGAGAGAACAACATGGTTTTATTTTGTTTAGTTTCACTTTATCATTCTCTTTTTACTTTTCCCTATAACTACTTTTAAATAGGTGTTGCAGTAACTAAATCAGTTTTATTTAGGGGCAGGAGAGTTCCTACTGATTCACGGACAGCACAATACGATCAGAGTGGAGAACACCATGGTTAGACCAGACATTTTTTCCCGGTGTTCATTTTTCTGAAGGAAAAGACTCATTTTATTTCATAAACCAGACTTAATAAAAACACAAAGCAATAACAGAGCTGTCTTCTCACTGCTGTATCCTCCAGCCTTGATACTCATTTAAGACAGCAACTCCCTTTGTGTAGTGAATTTATTCCTGGCTCAGCTTAGCAGTAATGGAAACATTAGCCAAAAAAAAGTAAATTTTCCTCTTTTTTTCCCCTCCAGAAAGGCGCTGTCCGTTGTACAAAAGGCATCGGGGGGCTCTGGGTGAGACACAGGCTCAAACCCGAAAGTTGCCAGGTGCTTGCCAATATGTATTTTATTTCCCAATGATCAAACCCTGCATAGAGGCTGTACTGTACCACCCTTCTCTCCATCCATCATTCATGGAGCAGTTTCCTAGAGGTTGGGGGAGCAGCACCCTTTAGGTTGCTGGAGGTAGCCAGAGATTCAAAATTCCCTTTCATTTTGCTGTTCTGTGCATGTCAGAGAGACTGTGGTTATCCTGTGCTCCTTCGTGGCGTGATGGTTTCTCTCTCCCCTCCTCCCCTTTTCTTTCTCCAGTTCCGGTTCCTCCAAAATCTGTTACTTCTTTGATGATGAATAAAGATGGCTTCCTGGGTGGAATTTCAGTCAATACCGGAGAGGTGTTTTGCTCTGTACCTGGCCGCTTGTCTTTGCTTAGCTCAACTTCCAAGTATAAAGTAACTGTGGGAGAAGTTCAAAGACGCCTTTCCCCTCCAGAGTGTCTGAACGCGTCCCTCCTAGGAGGAGTACTTAGAAGGTAAGAGGCTGGGGCGAATGTGTGAATGTGTCTGGGCCCCCACGCGTG
This sequence comes from Edolisoma coerulescens, assembly GCA_013397115.1. Lineage (NCBI taxonomy): Eukaryota > Metazoa > Chordata > Aves > Passeriformes > Campephagidae > Edolisoma > Edolisoma coerulescens. Next base: position 1,605,120 of record VWZW01002568.1, read on the forward strand.
CACCAGAAATCCTTGGTTAACAGTACAGATGATTTCAAATATGCATTGGTCCTATTGTCAGAGCCTGGGGACGTAATGCTGGTGATAAGGTGAAAATATGCTGTGTTCAGACATTGGGATGCATGTATGGAGAGGAGGGACAGATTTGGCCTCGTTTAGCCACAAATGAAGGAACTGAGACTGAAAGATTTTCCCCTTGTCCATGCACACACTTTCAGTCTTTTCTCCTCCTCACACTTCTCTCTTAAAAAGTGGACAAAACAAAATGCCATGGTAGGCGTGTTTCAGGATGAACTGGAAGTATTTCAGGACCTGATGTATTTCTAGGGATTTCCTGGATAAACCCACGAGGCTTCCTCTGTATGGCAACAACGATCAGGCAATTATGTCAATTATGACACGTGGTGTCACACAAGAAACTGGCAGGGATCTGACAGGCAAACTGTGGGGTAGGCAAGTACCCGGCTAAAGAAAAGCCACCAACAGGTAACTTCTCTTAAAGTCAGAAGCAGTGCTTCACACAGAGAAAGTTGCTAGAAGAATTACCCACAGCTGGCCTTGAGGCCTTTGCTGCTTGACGTCTGTGCAAATCACCCACTAATGTCCTGGTGGATTTTGCTGAAGACCTCAAAAGAGCTGGCATTGTTGGTACTGAAGAAAGTGGGGATCAAGGAATAGCCTTGAGGTCCGGTTGCCACTCCATCATAACAAGTGGGAGACTGTGCTTTTATGTAGAAGCAACAAGAATTTAAGCTCTGAGGCCATTCACTGGAAAGGGTACCAGGGAGAAAGGGCTTTTTCTTCTTGGCAGTGCCTGAGGGACCGTGAATTGTCAGCACGACTTGTCTATAGGAAAGGTGAGCTAAGGCTCTATCTCCAGTCACAACCGGGGAGAAGCCGGGAGGCGACAGTATGAGGTACCAGCTCACCCACTCAGGCTGAGGGTACAAGATTTAATTTTCTGTGTGTGAGGTAGACTGGAATAAAAAGCCTAACTTTTAGATAGGGACAAATGCATACAAACTGAAAATGAATAAACTTCAGATCATGTTTAAAAGCTGCTAATCTTAGAGGCGGAATTATCTTGGCAACTCCTGCAGCAGCAGTTGGGATACGTTGGCTATAAGGTGCTTTAAAACGAAGTTGGTGTTTGGGGTTCCCCCCCTCGCCACCGCAAAAAATTCCGTGATGACGTCAAGGGCTCTGGCTCCGTGTCTGGAGACGAGGGGGGAAAGTTCTGCTCCATGCGGTCAGTCACCCAAATATACACGTGAGAATTAGGGTCTCCTAAAATAGCTGCTGTTCCACGTGAATGTCTGTAATCATTGTTCAGCTGCCAGGGAGAGCAGCAGAGATTTTTACTTACAGCTGCTAACCTGCCTGCTCCTTCTGTACAGCTACAAATGGAGCAGGGAGAACATCTGAGATGCTCTGTAGAAAATATAATTACCAAGGTAAAGGAACATTATTATTGAACTTCAGCAGATTTCTGGAGGTGGCCCAAGCCATAATCATTGGCTGCTGCTGACTTCAGTTCCTATCTTGAATCTAAATTTTAAACAAGATTTTGGTTCACAGCAGATGAAATACAGAAAGCTGCTCTCTTGCAATTCTGCCATCCAGCCCTATTTATTTCGATATAAAATAGCGGGAAGTCAGTCTGGGTTCTCTGTAGTTTCTGGTTTCCTTCCTCTAAGTTTGACTGCTAATTCTTAAATTCTAAGTAAGAATTAGGAGAGAGTTGCGATAGACTCTGATCTCAGATGCCAAAACTCTCCCTGACTTCGCAGGTGGCAAGATTTCATCCCTGGGGGTTTACATATGTATGGGCGTTCGAACAATAGCTCTGAATTTCCCACGTATAGCTCACTCATCCTTTTATTGCCCTTATCAGTAACCTCCGACAGATATTCCAATCTTCCCCCAGGCGACCCATTCCCTCTTTATAACGCACCCTGCCTCAGGTGAGCTCTTCCTCTCAGCCTCGCCTCCTCGCACAAGAACACACTCACACGCACGAAACGGTTTAATAAATATTTCCCTCCTTTTCAATTCATCCACAGGCGCACACACACTCCCTTCGAGCTTTTCAGATTTATTTGGTTTTTTATCCTCTCGTCTCATTCTGGCTCTTTCCTGGAATAACTCTCCTGGAGTTTATTCCTCCTCTATCTTCCTGCCCATATCTTTACTCCATCTTAGTACAAGTTGGTGTCATACAATAGGAACCCATTTGCTCTCTAGATCGGAACCTTTCCATTAATTATTGCTATTTGGCGTTATTTGATTTCCCTGGATAAAACTGAGAGAAAAGTGGGTTCATCCCCACTCCTACCCCTGGGAGAAATTAGGAAAATCTCAGTAAACCCGAGCAGAAATCAACACCCCCAGAGTCCTTAACATCGAGTGAAAACCCTCCCAGGCTCCGCTGACTGCACAGACTAAACGTTTCTTCCAGGAACACTGCGGGGTTAATCACGATGTTAATTTCTTTGCAATTCTAGAGCCAAATCGAAAAACGGGGGGAGATCCTTGCGAGAAAGGCTAGAAAAAATCGGTTTGAATTTACCAGCCGGCAGGCGTAAGGCCGCAAATGTCACTTTACTCACCTCCCTGGTGGAAGGTAAGCCGAGGGTCGCAGCTCCCTTCACACCCCTGCCTGCTCTGAGCTCCTGCCTGACAATCACAAAGCGGAAAAAAAACCCCCAAAACCCCCAAAAATCCCAACCCCCTCAAAAAGCCCCACCAACTTTCGGGATCAGGTGGGGAAACCTTGCAGAGGTGAAAATCAGGGCGGGTTAGGAGGAACACCTGCACGGTTAAGGATCCCATTCCCAAAAATGAAGTCATTGGCTGGAGGATCATTGATCCCCCTCGGTGGCAGGAGTGAGGGAGTGTGTCTGTGTGTGTACGTGTGGATATAGGTGTGTACATCCCTGTGCATGTGTAGTTCTGCAGGGCACTCCCATTCCTCTTGGCTATTAATTTCCACCCTGTGATCTCCGACTCCAGGTCTGCTCTATCCTCCCGCTAATTCACTCCTCCCGAGCTGATTTATGGCCACTACAAGATGCTCAGTGAGGAGAAATAATACAAAATTACTCTCTTTTTTTGTATGACAGCAGAGCAATTTAAGAGTGGCAGAGCTCGGTTTCCCTTTAGGTGGCTGGAGCTGAACAAAGAGAGCAGCTACTCCTGAGGAAGGAGAGAGGGGAGACTGAAGTTTCAAGTCATTTCAAGTCAACTAATGTCGTTTTGGTGGCCAGTGTGTTTCTGTGATTTGTTTTTACTGTATCGACAAGGAAAATTTAGACCCACTAATAAGTTTAGGGTTATGTGCGTGTTTATGCTAAGAGAAGTTGGATTTCCTCCAAAAAAAACCTAACTGGAATAGTATGGATGCAATTATGAATTATATGTATCTGCATTACACATACACACCGAGAGGCGTATAAATAATCCACTTATCTCTTCTGCGTATAAGCGAGCATAAATATTTGTGCTAGATATTAACTTTTCCACTCTTTTGATTGCGTTATGTGAGCGACAAGACCTTGCCGCTTGCAGAGCTGAAGGAAGGCTCGCAAAAAGACGGGGGCTGAGGGGCGGGAGCTCCTCCTGGTACCCGTGCGTGGGTGATGCCGAGAGTGCCAGGCTCAGTGTAGGTTACGGGATAGGGTCTCGCTATAGGAGGTGTGAAGAATTTCGGGGGTCACAAGTGCCCTTGAGCGCCCTGTTAGTGCAGCTTCGCCCCGGCGGTGTGCGTGGAACACCGTGCACTCTGTTCGCAGCAGCACCAGCCCCTCCCCGAAGCTGGCGTGAGGTTCAAAAGCCGGTGGGGTTGTGCGGTGATGCTAAAATCTGTGTCAAGTGCGCAGTAAGGTGTACATTCCCCTCCTCTCCCCTGATTCCCTTACAAATCAACAGTTTGTCTCCAGAGAGCTCCCTCCTTTTGGAAGAAGCTGCACCTGATGGAGTTTTATCTCCCTTTTTTTGTTGTTTTTTTTTTTCTTTTTCCTTCCTGCCAGCAGCCAGGCTTTAGCGTAGCTGCTCCTGTATCGCCAGGAACAGGAATGCTCCGGTCGGTCCCGGCCGGCGTTGCCCGAACGCTGCCTGGGAGGACCCTGCCCGGCTCTGGAACCCCCCCTCCAGGCTCTGCCGGGTGCTCTCGCCCTCATTAACCGGTTTGATGATTAGCGAGAAGCATTGGGAAGCAGGAGATGACGTTGGAAAGCAACTCCCGATAGTTAAAAATAACGTGGTCCTGGAGTTATTAGACATACCTGCGTGTAGGAAATCTTCCCCCTCGTCCCTCGGGCGATGCTTTAAAGGGTTTAACGCTTTATTCTAGAGGGGCTGAGCTATAATCTGGTGGAATCCCTCTAGAGTCTGAGGGGGTTTTTTTCCCCCCCTCCTCTTTTCCTCCTTTCTGCAGCTACTGTCTTCTTCTTATGGCATGAAGTACAGCAGTAGGAGTTGGATGACACAAACCTCTGTAGGCAAGAAACCTGAAACCAGGCAGGCAGGAAAAGTGAATTAGAATTAGAGTTAGAACGATAATTATTTTGTTCACAGAAAAAGTTGCCGTTAGTTGTTATCTTTCCACCCGGCAGACAGGAGCTCTTGTTGCATGATGGTCAGTTAAAAATGCAGATTGTTAAATTGCCATCGGGCTAAATGCAGTTATCTCCATAATTTTACAGATGTGGTGATAACTGTGATAATTATGCAAGTGCTCTGTGTGTGAATAAAATGTGTATATAACGTCCCACAAAGAATCAACACTACTATTAGCAATATATCCACATCTGTAAAATTTTGGACGATGGTCTGAGGTGCTGAAGCAAGAATGGTTTCCTCTTCTCTTAAGAGAAGTTTGGGTCCTCAGTCTTTCAAGCTTTGATCAGTTTCACCTCTCATTTTTCTTTGGCCCAGTTAATTTAAAGTTGTGTGTGTGTGTAGTGGGTGTGTGTGTGAACTCTTCCCTCCGTTCTGCACAAGCAGCTGATGGGCACAGACCGGCACGAGTGCAGTGTGGCAAAGACAAATCTCATCAGCTCAAAATCTGTCCCGTCGACTTCTGTCCCCAAAATAGGGCTGGCGGGGGGAAAAAACCACACAGCTGGAGCCTGTCCCTAAGGTGGAAGGGATGATAACAGGTTTCCAAACACGGCTCTCAGGAGCTGGTGTCCCCCAGGGGAGCGGTGGGCTCCGCCCGGTGTCCCGGCGGGTCGGAGCCAGCCCAGCCCGGGGCCGGCGGTGCCCGGAGAAGTTAATCCCCGTCTCGTTCCCTCCAGGTGAGGCCGTTCATTTAGCTCGGGATTTTGGGTACATCTGTGAAACGGAGTTCCCAGCCAAAGCTGTTTCTGAGTACCTGAACAGACAGCACACAGACCCCAGCGACCTCCACTCCAGGAAAAACATGCTGCTTGCTACAAAGTGAGTGCCAAGAAAACTCATCCCCTTCTGCCCTTCCCGGAGAAAACCCTCTCTCTCCTCAAACTCTTCCTCTGAGCCCTCTTGGAAGGCCGACGGAATTTCCAGGCTCTAAATTCCAACAGCCCCGCGGGGAGGAAGGATGCTCGAATTGCCCCAAGGAGCTCTGCATCTCTCTGCAGTGGGGTTCCTGCCAGCAGACCCTGCCCCTATAGAGGTTGTAGGCGATGCTGCCCTAGCTATTGCACATCACTTTCAAACCAATCCCAGTTAAAATTTTTTTATGGAAAGTGGACCAAAAAAGCTGTATTTTCCTTCCACAGCGTGTCTGTCTGTCCCTCCTGCTGCTCACACACACCTGTCTGTCTGCTACCAAATTGCAATGTCTTTCCCATACGATTTGATGAAAAAAATACATTTTTAAAAAAAGAGGAAAAAAAAAAAAAGCCAGCCATCATGCACTGCTAATGGTTCTCGATTTGGCCCCCCCAACTCGTCTCTCTCCTTTGGGACTTCCTCGGTGGGTGTGCTGTATGGGATGATTTACACCAGGCTGTGCCTCCCAGGCTGCTCACTGGGCACATCATGGTTTGCTCGGGTACTCAGCAGTGGGTGCTGAGTGTTCACACGTCTTCATCTGTCAGGGAAAAAAAGGGGAAAAAAAAAATAAAGAAAAGAAATAAAAATCCCAGCCCAAACAGCTCTCATTTATTTCATGCTCTGGGACGTGGCTTGCCTCCGATGACAGTGTAATTTAAAGAAATATATGGAGGGTTGAAAAATCATTTGCTCAAATTTGTCCAGATGTTTTTTAGACGTGATTGGAATTTGATTGCCCTTTTCTGCAGGGTCAGAAGATATTAATGTCCCAGAACTTTAATTGCTCGCAGACCCTGCTTTGCTCTTTGAAGATGTAAAATGTTGGACTCATTACTGTTTGTTCTCCAAATTCAAAGTTTCCTCTCTTGCACTTTCTTAATGGATAATACACATAGAAGTAGACCTTTATCTTTCCCCACCCTCTGAAACCTTTAACCCACTGGGAATTTCAGAGAATTTCAGAGGATGAGAGCTGAATGTCTTTTTAAGGGTTTCTTTTTTCCTTCTTTTTTTTTTTTTTTAAATTCTGGTCTTTTTTCTCTCCAGTCCCTGGGTAGGCACCTGTCTTAAAAAACCAATTCCTTTGGGAACCCTTAAAGAAACTATTCCTGTGGGAACTCCACCAGCCTCCAGGGTTTCTCTGTTACCCAGGCACCTGTTGACTTGAAGGTCTTTTGGACCAGAGTAATGCAAAAGAAAGTGCTTGTGTGTGAATTCATTAGAAAAATCAAATTTGATTTTTTGAAGGTGCAGGCAAACAACCTAGAGCCAGGTGTCAACTCTGATGTGTTAATTGGGTTGTCACACCCCCAGAATAAAATGGGAAGTGCTCGCTTTGCTCCTCATGCCATGAATAAGCCAGCCTGGAGTCCCAAAATCCTGATTTTTCTCAATAAGGTGGCCCAGCCTGAGCAGTCTCAGAGAAGCTTTGTTTTAGCCCTTCCCTGCACCAGGTCCCTGTGCCACCCAGTAACTCTCAGTGCGTGGCTGTGCTTCACTTTAGGGACAGCATGGGTGGGAGTTGCTTTGAGCCAGGGTCAGGCTTCCAGGAGGATGGGTGCTTGGCAGATCCAGGGCACATCTCCCTTTCAGCCTGGTTGTTTCTGAAGCCACCAAGCAGGGCTGAGTTTCCACAGTGCTTCAGAAGCATCCTTGTGACTGCTGGAGAGATTTCAATCTCCAGAACTGGTGTTATCCCCTGAAGAGCATCATTCTGAAGGGCTGGTTCCCAAGAACTGTTGGGGAAAAAGATGGTGGCAAAAAGGTCCCATGCCATGTCTTGGGGTCATTTTTGGCCTGAACCTGCCACTTGGTTGTCCTAGGTAATTGTTGGATGAACCTGACCTCTCTTCTCTCCCTCTCTCCTTCTCTTTGCCTTTCTCTCTTCCGTGCAGGCAACTTTGTAAAGAATTTACAGATCTCTTGGCCCAGGACAGGACGCCCATTGGAAACAGCCGGCCCACCCCTATTTTGGAACCGGGCATTCAGAGCTGCTTGACTCACTTCAGCCTCATCACTCACGGCTTTGGGGCCCCCGCTATCTGCGCTGCCCTCACGGCCCTCCAAAACTACCTGACTGAAGCTCTCAAAGGCATGGACAAGATGTTCTTGAACAACAACACTGCTAACAGGCACACATCTGGCGAAGGACCAGGTAGTAAAACTGGAGACAAGGAAGAGAAACACAGAAAATGAGAGAGAGAGAGAGNTTTTGGTGTCAGTGCTTTGATTTCTTGAGCTGCACGGTCTGTCTTGCTATTTTTTTTTATTTTATTCCTTTTTTTTTGGTTTTGAACAACGTCCTGTCTCCACCTAGACTAAAACGATCTTCCAGAGTGTTCCTTTCTGAGCAACCCCATGGCNGAGAGAGATAATCTTTTAAACAAAACCATCTTAATTTTAGCTTTAAAAATACTGGATTGGGCTTTGGAAGAATTCTATTAGGTAGGACAAAATGATGATAATAATAAAATAAAAAAAAAATAATAAAAGAAAGAAAATAATTTAAGATCAGAGGAGCACAATGGCGCAAGACCAGTGGTTCAGAGTCTCTTGCCAGGAACATGTGAAGACAACCACCAGGATTTTTTTTTCCCACTTCTGTTCTTTCACATTTTTTAAATAATGNGGTTTTGAACAACGTCCTGTCTCCACCTAGACTAAAACGATCTTCCAGAGTGTTCCTTTCTGAGCAACCCCATGGCCTCATTCCCCTCAGCTCTTCCCACCTCATCTCACCACCCTGGTTCTGTCTAGACTAGGAAAGGAGGGGAGCTCCCAGACCCCTCGCCAAGCCATCAACACCAGCTGCGTTCATGGCAGCGTCTTAACTTTAGGTGCCACCAGAGGGGACATTCGGGGTCGCCGTGGCTCAGTTGAATTAGCCAAGTGCATTTTTTAAGAACTATTTTGTGTTTTTTTCCTGGTCTAGACAGACTCTCTGTTTAGATTGCCAGCGTTTACAGGTGTGTCTGGGTGCGTGTGTGCCTCTGCGTGTGCAGCTGTGTATGTGCACACCCGACTCCCCAGGGGGGCGCGTGGATCCTGTGTATGTTTGTGGGTATATATGTATATATGTGTATATATACATATATATGTATAGAAAATATGTGTGCGTAACCACGCATATTAATGCATGCAAACATACCTTTGTAATGAAGTAATTTTGTCTTTGATGGTAAAATGCCTTGTCTATGATGGGTTGCAAAATTTTGGAAGTAAGGTCTGGTAAAATGTCAGCGCTATCTGATTTCTTAATTTTCTGAGATCTCCTCTTTTTCTCTAGGGAGTTTTATATTCCTAACTATGCCAATATTTCAGTCCTTAATTTCCTTGACTAGTGTGTGTGAGAGAGATCTTCCCCCATTTTTAAAGAACTGTTAACAACAACAAAAAATGAGTGATATGAGTATGTAATTCTTTCTCAGGAGTATGCACTATTTTATTTTCTTCTGTTTCCTAAAGCTTTGCCCGCTTGGCTTATGAGCTTCTTCAAAGAGGACTAGAGATCCCTACACAATATATCAGGTACAGAGAAAAAAAATCCACAATTCTGATATTCTGATACTTTTTTTTTTGCTTTTTTTTTGCTTTTTCAAATCAAAGCCAGTTGTTACCGAATTCTGTAGGTGCACTTCTTTAAAGAAGCTCAAAGGGAATAATTTGAACGAGATAAAAATATAAGTTGAAATCGAGGTGTACTGTTGCAAAGAAAATAAGAGCTGTGTTGAATGTTACCGCACTTGCTTGGCACTAGGGTTTTGTACCCAGGGAGGAAAGAGTTGCCATGTGAGCTGGCTCCTCGTGATGGGAGTGGGGAGGGTTTGCCAGGGAATATCCTGATTTCTGAACTCGGTCTGAGGAAATCTGTTTCTCTTAGAAAGCTTTTTTTTTAAAAAAAAAAAGAAAATGTCTTGTGACTCTTGCTTTAGAACAAGTCAGTGTGGTGAGGGGGGCAAAAACTTCTTAACTCCAATGTTTTTCTTGGTGGTTTGGTGTCCGACAGGATGTCTTATGCATATGATTTGGGGTGGTGGGGGTGAAGGGGAAGTCTCATTTCTTTCCTCTCTTTCTTTTTTTTTTAACGTACATTTCTCTGTCTTCTCTGGTAAAAATAATGCTGAAGTGTAAGGGTATGAATTTCTGTTTGGATTCTGCCGTGTCGGGGAATTGCATGTGTTTCTCAGTGGGGTAGGGCTCGTGCACTAACACATCTTTTTGCTTATGTCAGAACTGGGTGTGGGTAAATCTCCTGGAGTCACTGGCAAAGCTCCAGTGGGGTCAGGCCTCCCCCTGGGATCCCTGTGAAAGCTGCGGGACTCAGTCCCACCATCCCAAGCAGGCACACCTGAACTCAGAACAAGAGAGAGAGAAGCCTTAGCCTTGCTTTAATTTTGAGATACCTTCCAAAGTGGATAGCGAGGGAGAAATAATTCAGCAATACTCTCAACATCCCTCAATGAAATGTTCTCAAAGAAAAGAGCAAACGATCCTCTTGTCACCCTTAGTGCCCTTGGCTCTCTGAGACATGGTTACAGCTGAGGGCCTGCTCTGCTCTTCAAATCTTCATGCAGCCAGGTCTCAGCTCTTGTTCTCTGCTTGTGATTTGGGCACCTGTGGCAATAGAAATCCAGGGATCATCCAGCCCCAAGGATCGCTGATCCCTCCCGAGCTGCTCCTCGCTCGTGTACCTTTGGTTCTTCCAGGGCAGAGTGCTGTGGGGGCTCTCCTGTGAGAACGTGGGGGAACTGAGGCAGGCAGCCTTCTCCACGGGCTGTTGGGATGAGTTGGAGGCAGTCTTAGACCCTGGCGTGTCCCTGCCAGTGGGTTTGGTTGTGGTAGGGATTGTGACATCCCTGTGGATGTCACCAGAGGAGGTGTGGTGGTCAAATCACGGATCCCCCACCAGCAGGTTGGGGACCCCCAGGTTGAAAAGCAACCTCCAGGCAGCCCCCAGTCCTCCAAATCCTACCCCTTGTCAACCACCCCAAAGTTTATCAGACCTCTGGGGAAGGACAATCCAAGCTCCAGTGTAGGGCATGGCCCAGCAGTGATGCACGGAAAAGGGAAAGAGGGGATCTGAGGAGGAGCAAATGACCCCACCTGAATGCACAGCTCCCTTCTCTGCCTGATGGGAATATCCTGTTTATTGGAGCAGAGCACCAAGTGTTGGATGTTGCCTTGTTTGCCCCCTGCAAATAGGATTTGTGAGGAGCCTGTGGGTCCAGCCTTCCAGCATCACCCAGCCCAGTGGGGCTTTTGGGTGTGGGGAGACCCCAAACTAGCTCTCAGTCTTCCACCTCCCCAGCTGCACGTGCAGGGCCATGGGAACCTCTTCCCTGCCACCCCAGAGCTTCCAGCTGAAGGCTTTGGGGGCATGTTGGGAATGGCCTTTCCTTGTCTTTGGGGAAATGTAGGGGATGCTCCTTTTAACTGCAGAGGACAGTATCCCACCACCTCTGTGAGTTAATGGGGAGAGGGAACCCTTGGAACTTCTTGTGGACAGACCTACTCACACATGTGAGGGCCTGATCCTGCTGCTGCTGAAACCTCCCCTAGGCACAGCTTTGGTCACCTGGACCACGACCTAAACCTCGAGCAGGTTGAGGGAAAAGTTTCAGCCTGTCCCTCATGCCTTCTTCCTGGAGGAGACAAACTGCAAATGCCAGGCTGTGCACTGCTCAGGCAAAATAAAGGCAAATTCCCACCGATTGCAGTGGGATGCCCTCCCCCCATTTGCTCCCCAAAGTGTGGAGACAAAATTCCTGAGGTTCATGATCTAATGCAATCGGGCAGAAAACACAGGATAGGAGCACATCTCTCTGTCCTTCCCCCTAGCCTAGTGTTGGTCCCAGAGGGAATTATCCATTGCTTGGTGGCTCCTATCAGTGCTGAGTACAGAGGTCCCCCCCAAACTGAACTCATCCTCCCCCTGGAAGGTATTTTCCTGCTCCCCTCCACTTTCCCAGCCCGACTACTTGTGTTGGCGGGGCACCTCAGACGTTTATCTGATAATTGAGTTATTAAAAGATTTGGTTTCCTCGGGATCATAAATCAATAAACAGGAGGATTAACACGGCAGCTTTTCTTTGTAACTCAAGGGAAAAGTTTGAGGAGAGACCGTGAAAAGTTTGTTTTCAAACCAAACAGGTGGGTTGCTGTAAATTTTATTTCATTCTTAGTCTCACTTTTTTTTTTTTTAGTAACAATTCTTTATTTGCCGTTGGAAAGACCTTTATTTTCGTATGCTCCCTGACTTTTTTTTTTTTTTCCTGGTTGTTATTCGCACAAGATGTGATGGAAACAAGAAGCCAGTTTTATGGGAATCCTTTTACAACCCGATGGTTTCTTTAAAATCGGGTCGTGTCTTGTCCCACCTAATAGAAATTCTCTGTGAGAAGCTGTTTAAAGTCCCTTTGCATCCCAGACCAATCTCTCCCCAAATCCCCAAATTTGCATTTGGGGCTGGGAGGGTGCGGGGGAAGGATGGTTTTAAGACCTTTAGCTGTGCCCAAAGGGCTTATTCCCTTCCCCTGCTCCTCTCTTTCTGACCAGAAAACCAGGTTTATCACACAGACCTGTCCGGCTCTGTTTTAATACATTTCTCGGAGAATTTGGTGCTTGTTTCAGCTGCCGTAAGCATTTACCAGATCGATCCAGACAACCTTCCCCTCCCCTCCGGCTTCCCTGTGTGAGAGAGACCGTAGGCTTTTTACAAATAGTATATTTTCTTATACAAAGGGAAAAAAATAAAAGAAAACATCCCCAAACACACTGGCAAACGCCTGAACATTTTGAGAGAGACGAAACACTGTGTGCCAGCGAGAAATAAAGGCAAAAAAAAAAAAAAAAGAAAGACCCAAACAAACGCAAAGCTCTGAAAAAGCGAATGAGAAACTGGAAAGATGAAAGGAAAAAATAATAAAAATTTCTCCTTTTATGCCCCAAACGATCCCTTTCACCTCCTCTTCTTGAAAAATCTGACCATGCAGTGAGAAATATCAGTTTATCGACTCTTCCTGAGAAGAAATGCGGAGAGGCATTCAGTATTGAGTTTGTATATATTTATTTATGCTTAATTTAACGGGAATGTGTAAATATGGCGAGCAAGTAGTTTTTGGGTTATTTATCTGTGACTCTATACCTCTGTGAATGGGTGGGGGAATTTAAAAATGAAAAGTATAAAAAAAAAACAAACAAAAAAGAAAGAAAAAATAAAACTGAAAAAAAAAATATCCCGCTTGACTAGATAGTATCCTATCTGAATCTTTTCTGTTCTTTATAGACAAGCTGTTATGGTAATGGGTAGAAATTGGTTTCTTGTCCAGTGATGACCTGATTTACATAAATAATAAGAATAAGAATAAAAAAAAAAGAGATTGTTGTGTTTTGTTGTATTTTCCTCTTCAGTTTTTTTGAATGTTGGTGCTGCTTCGATTCTGCAGACGGATTTACTTATAACACCAAGAAGTCTTTATTTTCCCAATCTAGGCTTTGGGGAAATTCAGGACATGTCTCTACATGAAAAAAAAAAAAAAAAAAGACAAAAAAAAAAGACAATAAATATTGCTTCTCAGAAATGTTGGTATTTTATTTCTGTCTGACTCAAAAGTGTCCATATTTTTTCCCACTCTTACCTCTTCATTCTAAGCAGACCTATAATAAACCTCATGTCATGTTAACGTGAGCTTTTGTTTCATTTTGCTTTAACCAGCTGAATTCGGAGTAAATCTTTTTTCTTTCTAAAGTATGAGCAGTTAAAAGAAAATTTTATGTAAGCCTGCAACATCAGCAAACTTTTTCTCCCTCCCACTGCTGTGTTACTGTTACTGTATATTTCGCTTATGCATACCTGGCTGTGTGTAAATGGATGTGTATTTATATATACTCTTATTTAGAGACCGGGAGTGATGTTCGTATTCACAATGCGGGTTTATTTTCTACCTTTGGGTCTACACTTGCAGCACCAGCAATTAGCAAAAGGAAATATTCAAACGAAAACTTCTTTCTCCCCCTTCCCCCTTCCCTTCGCCTCCGTTCCCAAATCGGCTTTATTTAGGTTTGTAATCGCCTCAGAGCTGAGGGGAGAGCCGGATCCCCAGGGCGAACCCGGAGCCACTCCGGAGTGACTCGGGGTTTACCCTGCGGTTGGGGGAAGGAGGAGGGGGAGCAGATTAGGGCCTCAGGATTTTTTAATTAATTGTTTTTTACTGGTATTATAGAAAATACTTTTTTTTCCTTTTTTTTTTTTTTTTTTTTTTTCTTGAAAGTATTGTCAGTTTAACCCTCTGCACAGTCACCCTGAAAACAAACACACACGTGTGCTCGAACGGAGCCCTGAGGGTGGAAAACCGGTTTAAAGCCTCGCTTTTACTGAGGTGAACTATTTCAGTTAAATACCCGGTCTGGGTTGGGGTTTATCTGTTGGTTTTTAGAGAGAGCGGTCAGTGGCTGGAGAGGGCAGGCGGAGAGGTGCAGGAGCCCTGGCAGGCGGTGGATCGGTTTTTGCAACTTAATATTTCTCTCGGAGGGGATGGGGGAACAGCAAAAAATAAATCCATCCCCACCTCCATCTCCCAAACTACCTCCCTTCTCCCTCTCCTTCCAGCTTGGACTACAGGAGCCGGCTCAGCTGATCGCCCATGGTGCCCAAAATAAATCATCATCTTCATCATAATAAAAAAAACCAAAACCAAANGTGGGGGAGCAGCGGAGCTGCGAGAAAAAGAGCGAAGGGAATCCTCCCGCTTCCCCTTTCCTAATTTTTACAGGGACTTTGCAGGGCGGGGAGCGCGGACCCCCAAACCTCTCATCCTCAGTCCCTCTGACCCAGCTGTGTGCAGGTGTGGGGGTAAGGACGCCGGTGGGCTGGGAATACCAGCAGATCTGGAGCTGATTCCCCAAAGCTAGGCTGCATGCCACGTTTTTTTAGCTTGTTTTGTTTGCTTTTGTTTTAATCGCACCAATGGTATTATTTTTAGTCGAGCACATGTTTTGCATGAAACCTTCCATAACAGCCCTCGCCGTTCCCAGCGGAGTCTGGGGGGAGATTGTTTGCAGGGAGGGGGGGGATCAGGAAGTTTCTCTGTTGTTCAAGAACTGTGCAACAGTTATGTAAAAAGGGGATTAAAAAACCAAAAAAACAAAAAAACCAAAAAAACCCCAACCAGTACAAAAACAAATGCGCCGGGAAAAGCTCTCTTGTAACTCAGCAGAAGAACCCGCTTGTGGAAATCGAGGGTTCCCTTTAGAACGAGACCCGGTGAGACGAGGAAGGGCTCACCCCGAGTTTCCCAGGCTCCCGGCGACTGTGTCAAGGTTGCAAATTCAAAGCACATCTAGGTCTGTGTTTATAATAAAGTGCAGTTCGCTGCTTCGGGAGGCAGTGGTGTGTCCTGCCTCCCCCCGGGCCGGGGTCTCCTCCCGCTCCCCNCAAACGACGACCCCAAAGTGTGTTCTATGGGAAAGCTTTCGAGGCTCGGCTGCCTCGCCTTCAGCCAGGCTTGGACTCAGCCGTGACCTACTTTCTCTCCGTGGTGTGATGGCAAAAACGCCCGGAGCAAGTTTGTGGGGCCCGGGATNTTGTTTTGTTTGCTTTTGTTTTAATCGCACCAATGGTATTATTTTTAGTCGAGCACATGTTTTGCATGAAACCTTCCATAACAGCCCTCGCCGTTCCCAGCGGAGTCTGGGGGGAGATTGTTTGCAGGGAGGGGGGGGATCAGGAAGTTTCTCTGTTGTTCAAGAACTGTGCAACAGTTATGTAAAAAGGGGATTAAAAAACCAAAAAAACAAAAAAACCAAAAAAACCCCAACCAGTACAAAAACAAATGCGCCGGGAAAAGCTCTCTTGTAACTCAGCAGAAGAACCCGCTTGTGGAAATCGAGGGTTCCCTTTAGAACGAGACCCGGTGAGACGAGGAAGGGCTCACCCCGAGTTTCCCAGGCTCCCGGCGACTGTGTCAAGGTTGCAAATTCAAAGCACATCTAGGTCTGTGTTTATAATAAAGTGCAGTTCGCTGCTTCGGGAGGCAGTGGTGTGTCCTGCCTCCCCCCGGGCCGGGGTCTCCTCCCGCTCCCCCCGCAGTGCAGCCAGCTCGGACACCGGAGCACTGGGCTCTGGAAAGCAGGAATATTCCTGCTGATGTCCTCTTCTCCACTACGTTTTCCCAGTGATCTTCAACAAGACAATATCAGATTGATGTATTTTTTATTTTCCTTTTCTTTCTCTCTTTCTCGCTTTCTCTCTTTCTCGCTTTCTCTCTTTCTCGCTTTCTCTCTTTCTCGCTTTCTCTCTTTCTCGCTTTCTCTCTTTCTCGCTTTCTCTCTTTCTCGCTTTCTCTCTTTCTCGCTTTCTCTCTTTCTCGCTTTCTCTCTTTCTCGCTTTCTCTCTTTCTCGCTTTCTCTCTTTCTCGCTTTCTCTCTTTCTCGCTTTCTCTCTTTCTCGCTTTCTCTCTTTCTCGCTTTCTCTCTTTCTCGCTTTCTCTCTTTCTCGCTTTCTCTCTTTCTCGCTTTCTCTCTTTCTCGCTTTCTCTCTTTCTCTCTTTCTCTCTTTCACTCTCTCTCTTTCTTTCACTCTTTCTCTCTTTGTCTTTTTTTTCTCTCTTTCTTTCTCTCTCTTTCTCTCTTTCTCTCTTTCTCTCTTTCTCTTCCTACCTACCTATGTCCTGGTCTTCCTCCTCACATCTTCTCCAGCTAAGGATAAAACCAGCGAGTAGCCGCAGTAACCCCAGCAAAGCCAGCCGTACCCCAGCTCAGCAACACCTCCCCTCCCCACGGCGCTGGGTTCTCATCTGCTTTCCCAGCCATGACCAGCAGGGACCTTCCCTTCCTCCCCCTCTCCCGCCTTGCCCCATTCTCTTCCTTTAAACTCCAGGTAGTTCTAGTTTCCATTACAAAACTTCAGCGTGATTTATATAGTTATAAACATCAGTTTTGTCTCTCAGCCCTTTGGGGGGAACTCCTTTCTTTCCTCCCTTTGGCTTTTTTTTCCTGCCTTTTCCCTCCCCACCTGCATGGTATGGCCCACATTTATACGAGACCTCATAAATAACATCTGGTGTCCCTATGATGGAACAGTCAAATGTCTTAAATAATCCCCAGGACCAATATATTCACCGAATTCCTTCATTTTCTCTGTCTGTCTCATAAACAGGCATCCACACATATTTTTCCCCTGTAGCTGGAAGTGTGTCTGTGTCTGTGCACAGCTGTACCAGGACATTGTGTTACATTTCGTGTCACAACCGTGCGTAGCTCCAGAGTCGGTTCCACTACTGGCTTTTAGGAGTTAAGGGAAAAACAAAAACGCTCCTTGTCTTTGCCTTCGGAATTTAACCCTTGCAGGAGAGTCCAGCTGGTGCAAGGGGCCGGTCCTTCCCGGAGCTCTCTCCTCAGGGCTTGGCTCTGCTGCTTCCCGCACATCCCGGTGTCCCAGCGGAGGAAGGGCTGCCCCGATTACCCTTCCAGCAAAAACTCCCCTCTGCCTGTGAACGCTTCCTGGGGCAGGGAGAGATAAATCTCTGGGGGTTTACGAGTTAAGAGCGTCTCTATACTCTCTGCTTAATACGAAGAAGAAAAAAACCCAGAATCTCACGCAATTACGAAATGACCGCAATTACTTTGGACCTTCCTCCAAACAACATTAAAATTAAAAAAAAGTGTGCGTGTGTTTGCGTATGTATTTCTCACCCGATTTTTCAGAATGTTTTTACTTCCTCCGGCCCCGAATGGGGCAAATGTATATAAAAATTCCACAACCAAAATAACCCCCAAATCCCCCAAATCTAACATTTGCAAGGTGTTTTTAATACAAAGGCAAGCACTGGACCTGCACGGTTCCCCAGCGCGGGGAAGTGCTGTGCCAGTGATTATTAGTCCTGCTAAGTACACAGCGAAATCGCCTGCATCTCCTGACAGCATGAGAGGAGGATGCTTTCCTCAGGTCCAGAGAAACATTTGCTTTAAAACAAAACCCTTTGGTTCCTTCCAAGTGATAGATCAGTGCCTGTTGAGATTTACTAACAGCATTCTCTGCAATTGCAATTATATCCATGGTTTTACTAGTTTAAAACACCAACGTGAATGAAATGCGTGTGGGCATTTTTTTCCTTGTAAAAATCCGTCAAAGTACCAGGGAAGATCTTTTGCCTCATGAAATCAGCGCTAACAATAGTTTATGTCCGTGCACAAAGCATCACCTGGCCGGTTTTTTGCCCCAGTGAAACTCCCCGTAACTTAACCGAAAGCTGCAGTTTTCCCAAAAAGCTGCGAGCAACGATGGGGATGAGATCAGCCTCGGTCACCCCTAAACTCCGCTTTATTCCAGTGCAGAGTGGAACCTGCTTTGGTTGGGAAAAAGGGAGCCTGTTTCCAGCTCCGTATGGAAAATCACAGGATAATAACTGGTAATGATGGGAACAGGGTGGGGGGTGGTGGTGGAAGAACTGCAAATGGGGCTAGGAAACGTTTTATTGGGGTAAACGGTTTTCAGGGAAATAGTCTGGAGTAAAAAACGCATTTTAAATTGGCGAGCAGGAAAGAACGAAGCGAAATACCCGGAAACGAAAAGTTCTGGATTTTGATTTTAAGGTGAGACGGTGAATGTGAGAGGTGGTTCTGCTCGAGAAATAAAGTAAACACCGGCTCTAACCTACTACAGAGCCGCCTGTTCATCCCTACACTCACACAACGCCGTTCCGTCAGATGAACGAACACTGAGAAAATGAAGGAGGTTCTCTCTCGTTAAACCCCTCCAATCCTGCTTTCCCGGGACTTTGCCACCGCAGCCGGAGCCTGGAGGCTTTTCCTTGCTCCCGGCAGCTGGGGGAGGACGGGGGCGATGGCCGAGGCAGAGCAGGGACCTCCTTCTCCTTACGCTTCCCAGGTTTCTCTAAACTTTAACTTAGGAGTGACATGAGACGAGCGAAAGTAACTGAGCCCCGACCTGAAAACTCGCATTTTTGGAAAGAGATGGGTTTTCTGCTCCATTCTTTTATTTTTGATATGTAGATAGCGTTTTTCCTCACCCTCCTTGCTCTGGCTTAGGAAGTTTGGGCTTGTTTGGAAAGTTTGGAAAGAATAACCATAAAAAAAAAGAAAAAAAAGTGAGTTGGTTACAAAGAGTTTCCCTTCTGGGTATAAAAGGTGATAATTATAGCGGTTTTCTCGCTGATGTGGAGCAACACCAGCACCCCAAAAAAACACCCTGGGTTGGGGTACAGTTCCAGGTGTGGGAGCTTTTTCCCCTTCTCTTGCGGTAAAAATCGTGCGTGTGTGTTTGTGAACATACACGTGCTTGTGTTACTGACCTGTGGGAAATATTTCACAGCTACTTATTTCTCCCGATGCAGAAAATGAAGGGTATGGGGTTATTAAAATGAAAGGTTCAGGGCTGTTTTCTCCTTTCCGCACTTGCTTTTTCCATCTCTCTCTTTCTGTGTCCCATCCCGTGCAGGCAGAGCCTTTCACACGATCTTTTATTTGCCCCAAACACCTGACACACGGCTCCGGGAGGCTCTTTCTGCAGTCTGGGCTCCAAGCCCTGCCAGGAGGGATGGCCCCGCTCTGAAACACGCTCGGACAGGGCTGATGGAAGGCTAGAATCGACAGTGATGGGGAAGGGGGGAAGTTTGGGTTAACCCCAGTGATAGCCAGGGTCAAGGTAATCCTGAATTAATATGAATAGGGCATAATAGTAGTAGTAGTAATAATAATAATAATAATAATAATAATAATAATAATAATAATGGTGATGATGCCACCACCGATATAATAATAAAAAAGTCGTGAGAAGAGGGAGGAAGACCTAAGAGGGAGCTCGTCCTTTTCCCAGCCTCATCAAGACCTCCTCCAACCCTGCAACCCTCTCCCCCTTCTAGGGGGGTCTGCACGACCCCAAAGCGGCCTCTTCTCCCCTCCATGTGGGGTGATAAGGAGATTGCCCTCCCCGCTCTGCTTCCCCGACTTCCCCCCTTCCCCTCGCCGCCTTCCCAACATCCTGTCAAGCAATAGGCTGTAAAATAGTTATCCAGCCCAGCACACAGGCAAGTGCCGTTTGAGAGTAATTTCTGCCCCGAGCACTTGGCCGGGGGCAAAGCAAGCGTGCTCTCTAACTGATCAACCTGGATATTTCATTATTCATTAATTTACTGTTTAACCAAATCCCACTCATTATCAGAGGCAACGCTTGGCAGAGCCCAGCGAACAGTAGCAGTTGGTGTCAGGCGTGGAGAATTGGCCCATTTGATCCTGGGCTGTTTTATTATTCAACACCACTGACTGAGAAAAAGGCCCATGAATAATAAAGAGCCAAAGCGTGTTTGAACTGAGAAGCATGACACAGCCTTACAAAACAGCAGTTAGGAAATTAAAGGCGAGGTGGCCCAGGCTTTGCATTTTTTATTCTCACTGTGGGCACAGGCATTGGGATTCCACATTTTTGTTGCTCCTGTGTTTATTGTTGTCGCTGTTACTATTTTCCCACAAGCTGTTTGAGAGGTGTGAGCCCAAAATGTGGATTGGGATCTTTTTCATTGCAAAGTTGCTCTTCCTGCTCTATCCTGATCATCATTTTGGTTTTAACAACGGCAAATGTTGTGCTGCATGATTTTTCTCCCTTCCTTTACTCCATTGGAACTGAGACCACTACAAACATCACATCTGGATCATTTTGGGTGTAAATCCACAAAACCACTCTCAACAGAGGGTTAACTGAGCTCTGGGATGCCAGTGGTGCCACAGAAACTCTACTGAGATCCCAATGGACCCTCACGGCTGGGTCCAGTCTTTCAGGATCAAGCCTCCAGAAAAATATTTCTCTGAAGGCATTTTCCCTATTTTGATAAAAAATCAAAATAGGCAGCAATTGATCATCAGCTGAAAAGCAGAATACACCTCTTAGAGAGTGACAACATGTAAAAATTTTTTCGTGTTCCTAGCAAATGATTTAATTGTAATTCTTACTGTTACCATAAACCTTTTCACTCTTCTGAACCCAGATCGTTGCTCTTTGGCCCTAATCCTTGCCTTAAGTATGGCACAAGCTCACAGGTGTTATCTCAGTTACATCAAGGTCAAACTGGATTTTCCAAAACACTTCCATTTTTGTAGGATTTGTAAGGATGGTGACTATGAAGTGGTGGCATGTAGCACGGCTTTTTAAAAAATGGTCATTAAAATATGGGGTCTTGAAAATGAATGAGGGGCAAACAGCCAACAGCAGCTTGGAAAAATGTTGACCAAAATATCTCTGACTTATGAAAGTAGTACAAGAACATTGGAGTAAGATAACTTATCTGAAGCCACAATAACCACAGGAGTGAACCTGGAGAATTCAGAGCAGCCTTGCCTGAATCTCATCCTCTTCAAATGAGAGAGTTTTGCAAGGCATTTGGACAAACTATTATTTCTGTGTTGCCATTGTGATCTTCGTTGATTATGACAATGCTGTCATGAAATACTTTCTAATTTTTCTATATTGCATTATATTTCTCTCAGAAACATAATCTTTAAAGTCATCGGATTGTGGCAAAAATTTGGTTTTTAATCTTTCCACGAGGAGATGGCAGGATGCATTTAGCCCTTCATGTTTTTCTAACCTCCTTCTGCTGACTTTGCCAAGAATTGTGGTAGGAGCAGTCATGGTATTTTAGCCCTCCCTGCATGGGATGATGGGCAGAGCACACAGTGGTGGGCATGGAATGGGGGTGCCATCCCCATGACACTGGCACTGGTGTGTCCCCCCTCTGTGGTTTGCATCTCTTGAGACTTGGGTAGTCCTGAAGATGTTTGGATGATGATAAGAGATTGTTCCCCCTGTTTGTGTCCCTCCCTTTCTTCTCTCTCCTCTGCTCTCCTGCCCCTCTGAGACACAGAACTCGGATTTCTGATGGGTGGTAGACGTGCAGGGAATGACAATGATAACGTCAAGTGCAGGTTATCTGCACGTATTAGTTCTGGTCAGGATCAACAAAGATCTCCTAAATGATTTAGAGTTACTTGATGCGGATCAATTGCTTATTTAATAAAAAAGTGGCCAATTCAACCCCATGCCACATGTCTTGTTTTATTTGTGGCCTGGCTTCCTGCAAAGGCATTTTTGAACAGGCCATGTGTATCCTATTGTGGTGGCAGGCACTTATCCATAGAATCTGTCTAGTCCTGCAGGGAGTTTTTTTAGGTTTTTGGTTTTGTTTTTGTTATTTTTCTTTTTTTTAATTCTTATTTTTCCTTTCCCCCACCACCTGCCACCACTTCTAGGAGTGAATTTTGTTGGGATCTTGGCTTGATTAATAGAAACTCAGGTCCAAGTCTCTGTCAGGAATATACAATTGGAAATTTGGCTTCTTAGTCAGAGTTTTTCTTTATCTTCCTAAATCAAAACCTGCTTTAGAAATTACTTCAGATTCTCAGAGCTTCCTCTTAAGTCTGGTTCAGACTGACTGTGGGTTTTAAATACTGAAAAAAATAATGTGATGCCTGTGCATGTGGGTGCACATGGGTTGGTACAGATGAGTCTTCTCTGCTTATGCCTCTAAAGTGTCTGTACACAACATTTTTTCCTATCCTCTTTTCTTAGTGATCTTTTCTTAATATTCATGGCTGTGGTTAGTGTTCCTGGAATTGAATGCATCCTGTGAAACCAGTCCCATTGCCTCCCACATTTCTTGTTAACATTTGTGCGGGCTTCACACACCTCTGAGGTGGGTCTTGTCTTCATGAAGACATGATGGGCTTAAGGGTGAGGTCATAGAAGCAAGGAATCATGGAATGGTTTGGATTGGAAGGGGCTTTGAAGGTTATGTTGTTCCAACTCCCCTGCCATGGGCAGGGAACGTTCCACCAGACCACATTACGGGGAGCCCCATCCAACCTGGCCTTGGGCACCTCCAGGTCTGTGGTCACTGAAACAACATTTTTGCCGATGTTGGGAGAAGAAGGATTTCACCTGCACATCACCAGCTGCTCAGGAAGGCCATGCAGCCATGCAGAGGGGATTATTTATATGGATCACCTCAGGTGCCTGCAAACTGCTTGGACAGAGTCACTGCAGAGGTGGGTGCTTGTCCATGTGTCAGGGAACATCAGGAATTTTCTTTCGTAACATTCTCATGGATGCAACAGGGGGTTGAGGAGGTGAGTATATTTCTCCATAAGAAACTCCATTACTCTCTCCAGATGAAAGATACAGCCTGAATGTACAGTGCTGGAACTGCCTTTTGTTTCAAGCACACAGCATTTTGTGAAATGGTGCCTTGATTTAAAGTCCTGCCAAGAACTAAAATAAAAACCACCACAGCATACATCCTTCAGGAGGTATAAAATAAAGATTCAAGGTTATTTTCTGAGAGGGCAAGAGTCCACTGCAACAGCAAGTCTTTCTGTTCCCCAGCAAGAAGTGCTTCCACTGAAAGGAAAACTAAAAAAGAAAAACAAACCCACTCCACTGTCAGAATGAAAGAAGAAAGCTGGTGTTTCCATGCATGCACGAATGTGACGAGCAGACGTGCATCCCAGGGAGGGCTGTTGAGCATAAGTAGATGCGAATGCCACTGGAGGATTATAGGTGCAGAACTGCAGGTTTAATCACATGAGATGATAATTGACCGTGGGGGGAGGTGGGCAGCACTGGTGGTGTAGCTGAATGGGGAGTGTGAGGGTGTGATTGTAATTAAGTGTGGGTGTAACACTCTGGACATAACCGAATGTGAGTGCCAGGAGTTGGGCACGTAACCCAATGTGAAAGTGTCTGAGTGAGTACATGTTAGTGCAGGCAGGGGGGCATGATTGAAGCTGAAGGTCAGTGTGTGTGTGTGTGATGGGGCTGGGGTACGAGCAGAGGACTCTCAGTGCCAGGAACAAGGGCTACAAAATTAGTGGATGCAATTAATGGACCCAGTAGTGAACAGTGCTGGGCTCATCTACAAAACACTGACTTCTTGCTTAAATAAAATACCACAAGTATTTTTTTTCCCTGTTCGTTCTCCCAGTCCATAAATTTTTTTAACGCATAGTTTGACTTGTAGATTTACTGCAGGAAAATTTGCACAAACAACGAATTTCCAATGATTTTTTGTGTCAGAGGTATTTGAAAATACCTTTTTTTCATGTGTAACATGTGTTTCTAAGAGTTGCATTAATCCAATCAAGGCAAAGAGCTAACACATCATAACCTATATGTAAAATCAAAACTAATTAGCACAGCTTGATTTTCATGTATCAAACACATACAATCAACAGCTCATAGACCTGAGACTGAGATGCCTCCAAGAAATTATTTGGAATGTTAATTCAAATAATGACTAAACTGTAACCTTGAAGACCATGTGTGAATAAAGAAAAAAAAAAGGTGCATTAATTCAATCCTTCTTTTCCCCTCCAAACTAGTTGTGCAGCTCCAGTTGTTTGTGTGCCAGAATGATTTAAAGTGATGCTACCAGCAACACACTCATTGCCTTTTACCAATATACGAAAGTTTCCTGTTATTTTCACCTTCCTTTTAACAGCTTCTTATTGAGACAGGCACACACTTCTCTTCACGTGCCTTAGGGCTTCTTGACACTTCAGAATTTACCAGAATAGCTATTCCAGAATTCTGGAATAAAACTGGCTACATGGGGGCTTTAATTAAACAACTACTTGGGAACCATCATCCAGAAATAGCAAATTTCCAGGAGTAGAAAACCTTTAGAGAAACAGCGTGGTTGAGTGAGCGACATGGCATGGGAATAAGGAAAAAATGCTGTATTTTCTCAGCTCCACTGGAACAGCCGCTTTAACTCTCATTTTTATTGTTCATAAGTGGGGGTAGAGAGTCATATTCTGGTTGTTTGATAAGGACTGAAGTTAATATCACTAGGTTTTACTTGACTATAAGGAGACGCCTGTAAAAGTTGCAAAGGTTTCCTCTACATGGATAGAGAGAACTTCCAGTGGGTGCCTTGTATCACGCGGACCTGAGCACCTAGATTGGCTGGATGAACATAATTTCTACATCTTTGTTTCTCAGTGCACTTTACAGACATTTAGAGGACCCAAAGAAGATGTTATGAACTGCATAAATGCTTACTGATGCCCTCAACGGACTAAAAGGCCACATCTGAAAAGTTGCTAAATTAGGCAGAGATAAGTGGCAAAACGATGATTTTTGCTGCTTAATTTATGCTGAGAAGCATTTTGAGGTCTTCAGCCATAAAGAATTGCACTTCCCAGCAGTCTCATTGCTACTGTGGAGTTTCCTCCTTCCTTGTGCTGTGCTTTTTTGTGCAAGGGGATTTAACTTGTTTGACGTAGGAGGATTCAGCTTTTGAGGCCTAATAGGTAAGACATGAGCTCAAGTTTCACAGTGTCTTCAGAGTCACACTTTGTTCTGACTTCATTGCAGGTGCTTGGCGTTGCTCTGCTGCCACAGGAGGAACACACGGTGCCTACCAGCAGCAGAGGGTCTTTGGATGTGGTCTCCACATTTAACACTTGCCACTGTTTGTGATACAAAGACAGGTCTAGGAGGCAAAGTAGCTGTCCAAAGGGAAATCAGACTCCCCCGTGTTTCCTCACTCCTGGTTTCACAGTCACTTAATTGCAGCATGAGGGGGTGAGGTGCTTTTTGTTCCCAAGGTAGCCTGGTGGTTTAAGGGGCTTTGTTGGGAGACAGGGGCCTGAAATCTTTCAAGTGGAGCAGGACACTAACCTTAAATCTCCTTTTTCTGGGAAAAAACAACTCTTACTTCAGGTACACTTTGAATAGAAGTGGTTATGGACTGGAAGTGACACCATCTCTCATCTTTTAGGAGAGATAATAGTTTTAAACCCATTTCCCCTTATCCTGTCACTATCTGCCCATATGAAAAGTCTCTGTCTCTCTTTGATAAGCCCCATTCAAGTACTTCAAGGCCACAATTAGGTCATCCTGAAGCTTTCCCTTCTCCAAGCTGAACAACCCCAGCTCTCTCAGCCTGTCTCCATGGAAGTGCTCCAGCTTTTTGATAGTTCTCTGATCTGTGATTAAATTTCTTCTCTGTTGTAGAGGCAAGCTCTTGGATTATGTTCCCAGCCTTCTCTGAGGTATGAGACTCTGAGGACATGGATTCGGGGCTGAGCTGTGGGCGTTGAGTCACTGAACATGGCATCTGCTTCAACACCCATCCGTCACTGCTAAAGCCTTTGGTGACATCAGTGGCCCAAGACTGGGGCCTTCAAGTGTAAATTTTAAGGAATGAATCAGTGCACACTCCCATAAAGGTTCCTGTTGGAAATGACTTGATTAAAAATAACACACTTAGGAGAGGTGTTTCAGCTCCAGCCAGACCTCATTAACAGAATCACTCTTGATGTTCTCCTTGGCAAGCCTGGCGTTAGGTCTGCTTCGAACTTGTTTATGAGGTTGTTTGAGGTTTGTGCAGCACACAAGATCTCCAGTTGGAAAAGTGTCACTGCATGAGGCTGTAATCCTTGCTGTGGTCAACGTGTTGAGAGTTTTATATTTCCTGACCGCAGGATCTTTCCATAAAGTGGAGGGGGGGAGGGAGATTATTGTGATTAAGCAGCTGGTTTATTAAAACTTCTGGAAGCCATGGTGAAGCTTTAATGAGATTATTGTGTCCATAAACTGCAAAGTTTCTTCTGCTCTTTCTTATTACAGGGAAAAGAGAGGAACTGGCCAGGCCTGTGTCAGGCCATGTGAAAGGTTATTAGAGACTGTAACTCTGGGTGTGAATAGTGGCAGCGAGAGAGGGAGAGGCTTTCCTGATGCACTCACCAGCTGAAAATTTGTGAGGTGTTTTTTCCCTTCCCCATGGTCTCTGGAGGTGTAAAGTGCACCAGGAGCTTCTGACAGCCACACCAGAAGTAGGGACAGGAGTCCCCCTTCTCTCACATCTCCCTGGTTAACCTGCAGGCTGAAATGTGAGTGAGTTTTCCACGGGCTGGCCATGATCCGTGGTTTGAAACCACATATTGAATTTATAGACCTTGTTTTGGCAGGGTTCTGAAGCACCTACACAACAGTTTGTGTGTGACTTCAGCCTGATCTGGCTGTGTCCCCAGTCAGAGGCACACCAGGCTCCCTTTTCATCTCCTGAGATCGGTGGAACAGCAGTTTTCATAGGACAACAACAACATTTAGCATTTGTATAGAACAACTTTTTGGCTTGCTTTTCAACATCAACTCACTCATTGCTCTGCCAGGTAGCAGAATAACAAGATGCAGTGCACAAGGAGCAGTTGAAGTGTGACCTGGATTTGAGGAAGAGCACCAGTGAGGTCAGCTTTAAGAATTCCTTGGCCTTTCTGTCTCGATTCCTCCTTCTTTCTCCTAACTCAAAATGAAATGTGAAAAAATTACAGGCTGTTCTAGCAATTTCCTAATCTTCTCACCATTTGTTAATCATATTACTCTAGATCTTAATTTTCTCATTTTCATTGTTCTTCCTTCTTTTCTTTTTTTTAAACCCCTTCATTTTTTATTTGCTTTCACAATCTATTTTTTTTTAAAAAAAGCAGGGTGGCATTTAGCCAACTGTCATTTTGCTTGAAGATGTGGAAAGGACATCAGAAAAACTTCACAAGAAAGAAGAAAAATATGCCAGGTTTTGTCCATTCTGGTTAGCCTTTCTGGACTTCAGAAAAAGAAGAAAAAAAAAAGATTCAAACGGTGGGAAACTCAAATATTTGTAACATAAGGAGTTATAAGTCCATCCTCCACAGCAGACAGCTTGGAGCTATCAGACCCCACTTCCTTGGCATCTGGCCCAAATGGCACAATCGAGTCATATCAGTATCCATATGGGGAAGATTATTCTTCATTTGGGTGACTTTGATGCAAAAATAGACAATATCACACCTTCTGGTGTCAGGCTGCAGCACACAGTGCTTCCATACCCACCTCTTTGTAATTGCACCAGTAAATGTACTTTTTTGGAACAAATCAGGAGGGGAAGTAGTGAGACCCTTCAGTAGATACCCTCTGTACATCCCAAAGTGCTACAGGTCCTAAGAGCCATGCTAATAATTTTAAAGCCTCGATTAAACATTTCTAAAAGAAACTAGTGTGTGGTCTCTTTTATAATGAGTGCAATAAAAATTACTGGACCAAATTTATCCTTAACAAATGTAGGGCCAGAGGAGAATCCTATTTTTTAGTTGTTACTGTAGCAAATATCTACATTATTTTTTTTTTAGGCATTGGCTCAACAATTTCTGTTTATTTGTAACATAAATGAAGGGGAAAGGATGTTGTTAAATGAATAAGCCATATAAATACAGGCATTATAAAGACACAGGGTTGGCTATTAAAGTACTCAGGAAAGTAGTTATGAAGTCTGATTCAGCTTTCATTTCAATCAGGAGCAAAATTATAATTGATTCAGTTGAAAGGGGGCCTGGCCTTAATTTCTTCGGTGCTGTCCCCTGTAAAGTAATTGATTCACATTTTTGGCCTTTTGATGCAACCGAGAATATTCCTTAAATTTTCATAGCAAGGCACCTACTCCTGCCATTTGAGATGGGTTACAACCAGCGTGACACAGGATCTGCTTCAAGGATGTGATTTTATTAGCCTTGTGTAAATAACTTTCCTGGTGGTATATATATGGAAAGAAAAGGAACTTTTGGCAGTAACCAAGTCAAATTCTGATGATAACCACACAGGGCAAATTTATGAGTAGGCAGAAACACTGTCAATGTAGGCAGGGCTGGAAACACCCGCAGGTGAACTTCCTGTAGTCAAGGAAATTTGATGGGCAGCAGCATTTTATCCTCTCTGACATATTTGTCCTGGACATGATCTTCAACATCTTCACCCATTTCAGGAATAAACCTCCTTAGTCCTACACTGTGCAGTATCCAAGAAACTGCAGACTTTCTCTACCTCTTATCCAACTACATCCAGAGATCCAGCTTATTTCAAGGGGACTGGGACATCAGTGATTGACTGCCAGCAGTGATGACCTGGCATTTCTTCTATGTCAGGGATCTCATACAGAAAGAGTTGATAATTTGGATTGTTCCATCCAGAGGGCCTTGAGCTGACATGGAAGGGAAAATTTTCTCATCCTTTGACACTGAATCTCCATGCAAAGCTGGGATACATGTACTTGCATGCATGTAATTTAGGAATACATAGTCGTGGCATCATAGGATGGTTTGGGTTGGAAGAGACCTTAAAGATCATCCAATTCCAATCCCCTGCCATGGGCAGGGACACCTTCCACTATCCCAGGTTTCTCCCAGCACTGTCCATCCTGGGACGGGGAAGCCACAGCCTCCCTGGGAAACCTGTGCCTGGGACTCACCACCCTCACATCAAAGAATTTCTTTCTGATATTTAATCTATCTCTGCCCTCTGGCAGTGGGAAGCCATTCCCCCTTGTCCTATCACTCCATGCCCTTGTCCAAAGTCCCTCTCCAGTTCTCTTGGAGCCCCGCTAGGCACTGAAAGGTGCTCTGAGTTCTCCCCAGAGACCTTATAAGTGATCTACAAGAAGTTTGCACTGGAGCTGTTTGTGTGGCACAGGGAATAGGAAACGCCCTTGTGCTTGTGGCAGCTCGGCTTGTAACCCACTGTAGACACAGCCATGCTTTGAGACTCTGTTCCTTATTCCTGAGCCTGGGAAGTGGTGAGGGGACCTTTTAGACTGTATGAGATAATCCCTTACACTTCTGTTTGGCCAAAAGGCCGGTGATCACAGGGAATCCTGTGATTGTTGTACTCCGGGACAGGGTCTGATCTTCAGGCAACGAAAAACACACTCAAATTTTCACTTGGAAAAAATGCTGCAGAGGTCAGAGTCATAGAATATCCTGAGTTGGAAAGGAACCCACAGGGCTTATCAAGTCCAGCTCCTAAGGTTTGTTTATTTAGAGAGCGACTGCAGGACACATCTGGTTCATAAACAGTAAATATATCATGAAGGTGGAAAAGTTCTGCCCCATCCCCTCCTCAGCATGGCCTCCAATGTTCACCTGTAAAACACCTGAGCACTCTCTGTCCTACAAACAGAAGCAGCAAGTGGCAGACCAGCAAATTAGTGGGTTGGAGACCTTCAAGAGTAAGACATGAGGCAGGAATAATCTTGAATCACCAAGTCCAATCTGCTGGTGAGGGAATGAGGAGTCTGAGGGGTTTTCAAAGGAAGTTTCCCGGCAGGAGTTGCAGATACCCAGAGGTCCATCTTCACCTTGCTGTATTCTGGGCCCACACGACACTGGGGATTCTTGCTATTGCAGATTCTGTGGGTCAGGTGATGTTAAAGAAAAGGCTTTTTTTCCCTGCAGTTATCAGGCTTCCAGGGAAGTTCTGCATGTGGACACTAATCCCTTGCCAAAGATAATTATATTCTCTCCAAATTCTCGGTGCATTTTTGGTGGGCAAATAAAGCCTCTGCCTCAGATTGCCCATAATATTTCACTGTTTCATTAAATCACCATGGCAGCAATGGTTGTTCCACAATGGAAAACTTCTTCACAGGTGAAAGGTGTTTGGATCAATGTGTCCAGGGTGTGTGTACCCCCCAGGCAAAGGAATCATTGGTCACTCTGTAGGACTGCCTGGTTTAGTCCAGGACTGTAGATATGCATATAACACATGTTAAAGCCCATCAGCCCCATCCCTTCCTCCATCTCTAACAGCACGGAATTATTCCACAAGTTTCTATTTTTGCTAATTGGCTGCAGCTCTGTAATTATGAGATAACCACTCCAAATGAAATATTTGGGATTGGGTTTGAAATATTGTCTCTTCCTGCCTGCCTGGGGGATTTATGCAAATGCAGAAAAAAAATCTACCCTAAGTCAAAAGATTCTGTGGTCTTATCCACCTCTTCCAGGACTTTATGAGCAGGAAGGAAGGTTAGGGCAGTTTTTCATTTCCTATGTGAATGTCAGAACTTGGAACAATAATGGGGTCTGGAATTGCTCTTAATAAAAAGTATGTTGGGATTATCAGTAGAATGGAAGGGAAATGCACCAGGTGAGATAGCAGATATAAAAATAATTTTCCTGTTACAAAGTAGTTTTCTCCCTTTAAATGGCATGAAGGGCTAATCTGTTTAGTATCCAAGCAAGCTATTTATCTGGTAATTTATTTCCTGCAAAAAAAGTCCATCTGATATTATTAGGATATAAACAGACTGTGTAGATATTGTCTTATTTTTTTGTCTTGGTTTCTTTTTGTTTTGTTTTGTTTTTGTCTTTGTGTGTGTTTTGTTGTTGCTGTTGTTTTGGTTTTGTTTGTTTTTCTTTCTGGTTTCAAATGGTGAAAAAAGAAGATTATTTTAACTATGCATCTGACAGCCGCTGTCCATAGGTCAGAAGCACAAGCTATAGATTAGAACATTTATAAATCTCAATAGACAAGAAGTTAATTTTAAGTGTGAACTTTAAAAGCTTCAGCTGACTTCAGTTTGGAAGAAGAGATGAGAAAGGTTCAAGGTTTTACATGACTTAAGTATCCCAGAACAAGCCAACTACAGCACCTGGGAGAAGATGGTTTAAAAATAACCCTCAAGCATATAAAATTAATAATAATTTCGTAAGGCTTCTTATTTCTAGCAGTTTCCCCCGCTCTGAGCAACCTGTACAAGTGGAAGGTGTTGCTGCCCGTGGCAGGGGATTTGGAACTGGATGAGCTTTAATGTCCCTTCCGACTAAAACCATTCCATGATTCTATGAATAGTTAATACAAAAAAGTATTCCATGCCTGGAATTCAGTGCAGAAATTTGGAGACTTTGTCAGATTTCCCTGTTCATAGGGAATCAAATGCCGTAAAATACACACATGTTGCATTACACATGCAGATACAGTTAGTTCATCTATATGGTATGTATATGCATATGCATGCACACATACATGTGTTCAAATAGGGGAAGAGGAGAATGACAATGAATCATTGTTAGAGCAAAAGAGATACACTTGAAATCAAAACTCGTTTCTGGGAAGCATAAATGTGAAAAAGCAGTATTTGTTACTGCAACAACACTCATGAGATTTTCAAAGACATCCTGAATATTTTGCGGGGGNTGGAATGTCACATGTCTAGGTGGCAGGTTCCTAATCCAATCTGGTTGTCTAAGGTGTTGATCACCTCTCAATAGTCAATGGAAGCAGACAGGATCCTCCAGAGGGCAGCTCATCTCACTCGTACTGGGATAGATGAGGCCATTTCTAGAGGTTTGTGTCTTTCTCCACTGGCCCTAAGAGGAACTGATTAAACAGTGTAGATGAATGTCTGACTTTCTGATGGTTAAAGCTGGGTGAGGTGGATTCACTCTTCCTGTGGGGAATGCCTCCAATCCAAATAAATTTCTGCAGTGTTTGAGATGCGTTACTTTAGATTGCCAATCTAAATATTAGAATCCAAAGGCTTTGACCTGTTCAAGCTTTGGTACACCTGAAGTCTTTAAGCATTAATTATATTGCTACAGTGTCCTCCATCATCTGTCCTTCATCTGTCCTTTTGCTGCCACTATTAGGCAAAATCATGGAGCATGAGGCCTCATTCCCACCACTTGGATAACACCTAAATCCTTTGCCTGTATTTTGGCACTGTCAGTGCCAGATGAAGCCAAGCATGCAAATACATAAAGTATCATTCAAAGATAAAGGGAGGTGGGATTCAGTTAGAGGTAAAGGCACTTCAGTGCTGTTTTCAACACACAGATGCCTATGGCTCTCCAAGTATTAAACATCCTGCTATGGGAAGTAGTCGGTGGAGGAGAGAGAGGGTGCCAGCTCACACATTTAATTTTTATCAGAAACCCCAGAAGCTCGAGTTAAGAGATCAAATTTAGGTTGTTATGCCCCACCTCTGACCCTTCACTCACAGCTGTAGCCAAGTTTGTGAAATTCCTCCCACCTGCCCACCTCTCATTTGTCCCTAAATGGTACCTGGGGCTGTTCGTGCTCCTGCTGAGTCAGCTGTTGTTGTGCCTGATCCATGGTGTTAGGTGCCCAAGCCAGGCTTGCACAGGCCATTCCTAACTCTGCCAGAATGAGTTCAGCTAAAACATTGTGCTCCTGAAGAATGCATGGTTTGCCTTGCCCAGAAGGCATCTTCCACATCAAAATTTAGTCTAAAGCGGGAGATTTGGGGCAAAGGAGGAAAAGGAAGGAAATAGGGACTTATCCTTCATTCCTAACACCAGGCACAGGCTGTTCTGCAGGGAGGAATGCAAATTTTATGGGACCAGGGGAAAAAGAGGGAAAATTGCTTTGCAGCTGGCTTGTGTGCAGGGATGGAAGACTCCTGCTCCTGTCATCATGTGTGCACTATTCACTGAAAAGTCACAGAGTAAAACATGCACAGAGTCCCTGGAGAGCTCTTTGTCAGTCCTGATGGTGCCAGCTGACTCCTCAGGGAGCCTAAATGTCATCATTTTGGTTACTCCATCGACTGAGTACCTGCTGCTTTCTGTGGTGCCTGTTTTGGGTGTTTGCACTAAATGAAATGGATAACATTCTAAGATGCCACTCTGTGCAAGAGGAGCACACGATCCATCAACCCTTTACAGACCTTGAGCTCAGTGCTTCATCCTTTTTAATAAGAGTATAATTAGGACGCTTCAAAAAAATCCAGCTAAATTTTTTTTATTCATATTCAGAAGTAGCTAAACCAAAATCAGAAATGTGGCACTGGTATGGCATCAATGCAAGCAAGGTCAGAAAGACTCACAAAATCTGATTTTAAGCTCTACTAAGGCTTTATGATAATTCCCATGCAAATCATCCAGGATACCTGGCTTCTATCAGGCTTTGGCTGAAGCTGTAACATTCTGCATTGTGTTTCTCCCAGGCCCTGGATTTTCTGGCGGTGTGCACATGCTCACTGTTAACGAAAGCAAGTGGCTACAGGGGATTCCAAGTCTTAATTTTAATAACGGGTAAGAGTTAAAGTAAACAGTGACTTTGCTCCAGTGCAGAGGCTCTGCCATGGACATGCCAATGGTGAGCTGAGCACAGGCCTGGGCGTGATCTGGTCAGTTCCTGTAAAGGTAGAGAAGGGAAAACACATTTTCTCCTCACCCTCTTCTCTTCCACCCCTCAACCTCACCCTCATTGCACCTGTGAAGGCTCAGACTGCTTTTCCCCCTTCTTTTTTCTTCCCTTTTCAACTCTCCAGCTGCTGCTGAAAAGGGAATTTCCAAAGCATCCAGGATCCCAAGAGTCGCGTGCTAGGAATAAATAGCACAAAGACAAGTCATTCCATGGCAAATACCACTCAGTACGAAGCAGGAAAGCAGAAGCAGTAAGTATGCCAGTAATTCTAATCAATATGCCCTCTTTGTATGTCAGGTTACAAATGCAGAACAAAGTTGGTTAAAATGCACGTCCTGGGACATTTTAACATCTGGAACTTTTTATGTATTCATGAAGATTGTGAGTCAGATTCAAAAAGCTGTTTAAACAAGTGTGTTGATACACATAAGGTTTACTGTATATATAGAAAAAAAGCAGCATTGTTAACATGTTTTTTTGTATCCCTGCCAACCTCCTGCCAACTGGGGATAGAGTGTGAGTTGTTGGCATGGATTCCTAAAGCTCTCACTGGAATGGAAACTTCCCAGTGCTGGTTCAGAGGTTAGCTGGTTGTTTGATTTAAGCCAAATACCCTTAGAATACAGGGATTTATTTTTTTCATCGAAACAAGCATTTATGTTGGTAATTCTCACATTTGGTTTTGGTTGTTACTGGAGATGTTTATTTGGGCCTGAAACAAGTGGTCTGGTTGACTTGGTACTAAAAGAGCCTGATTTAACTTGGATAAGACTTGCATTATAGCAGTAGCTGATTGTTTTTGACGGAATTAAGCTCGCTTCATGCTGGTTGTGTATAGATTAGACTCCTAGTCCTGGTTAATCAACAAGCAACCTGCTTTAGGACAGAGTGAATCACTGTCTGGAGGTTCCTAATTCTTTTGTATTGAATCCATACACAGAAACTGGAAGACTGGTTTGGTCCAAGTGCTTAACACTGACTTTAGTGCCACCTTTAACAGGTGTTAGTGAGATGAGATTCATGTGTCCCTCAGAGATAGAAACATCTCAAATCTATTGAGAAATCTCCAGTTGTTTAGGAAATGAATTTTGTTTCCAAGTCCCTTTTGGCATTAATAAATGAGAGTGAAGTATCTGTTTATTTTAAAACAATGTGCTTGGTGGAGTGTGGAGCTAGTCTTCATTTCATGAACCCTTCCACTGGCAGTTTCAGATGTCCACAGGTAACTGGTCAAAAGGGCTGGCATGAAAAACTGTAGCCTGAGCCCTGTGGTGCACTTTGAAAGTGTCTTCTTGGGGGCAAAGCTGGAGGCAAAAAGATTTCCTTTTTTTTCCCCACTTGTTCACTAACCATAAGGGACTCTGTACCTCAGGGAACACATCAGGTAGTTTTTTATCCATGAGAAGGAGTTTGAGCTATAATTAATTAATTAATCACTACAAAGCACTCTGAGATTTTGCAAGAATTCAAAGCAAAAATAGTAATACTCAGGTTTATGGCAATCATAATGTACATGTAAAAAGAAATAATATTTTATGAATGTGTTTACAGTATCCTCTCTTAATACCCATTTGGTTTGATTGCCCTTAAAAAAACCTCTTGAGTTAAAATGTTGTGTTCTGTTAGCTCCTTGTACACCCATAAAACTTTCAATATAACTCAGTCATTCTTAAATTTTTCTTTTTTCTTTAAAAAAGTAGTTTTCCGTGAACAAATATCTTATTGTAAATATTCTGTCAGAAGATGCTTGCAGCCAGGTTTCTGGTTGGAGTTAAGGTGTTAAATTATGCCTCAGTGCTTTTTTCAGATGGAATTTAGGTGTTTATAGTTTAAAAGTCTAAATTTAAGGCGGTCATTATGGGTTCCCTTTGTATGCAGTGGGGAAGACAGATCAATAGACCTAAAATATAAATTTAACACAGCTGACATGAAAGACTTGCTGAAAGAGTCTATTTTTCTTAGTTGGGAAACTTACAGTTTTAATTGCAGGTGATCACTATACCTTTAAGTGTGTTAGCATGACTAAAGTCATCAAGAGTTTAAACACACTCAGGTAAGAAGAATCCCACCTATGGCTTTCATTTTTTAAAATGAGACAATACAATGGATTTCTCTATTTGATCATGTTTGATTCACAATAGTTACTTAAGTCTTCTCACCACAGAAGCTGAACAATCTTCAGTGTAGTTAACCTCACAACTGATGAGGCCAATAAGTCAATTAAATTCCATGGGAATGAAAGTGTATTAAGAATTCTGGCCCAACATCCAATTTGATACCACAAAATAAGGCAATGATACAGGAGAGGGATGGATTTCAGTCTGTTCCTAGCTCCAGCCACATTCCCATCCTTGAAACTGTTCAAGGCGAGGTTGGATGGGGCTTTGAGTTGAAAAGGACCTTAAAGATCATCTTGTTTCAAGCTCCTGTTGTGGGCAGGGCACCTTCACTAGAGGGGGTTTGACTTATCCTCAGCTGGGCAGTTAAAATTGAGGTGGACTGATGACTTGAGCCACTGACTCACATGTTGGTCCTGATCTTTGAGATGCTCTGGGGTATTTCCAATGACTATGGAGCTGTTGGATGTGCCACAAAAGACATTTTAAGCAGAGCTCTTTTGGAGTGGAGGCTGCATACACCTGTTTGTTGAAGACTTGGGCTTCAATTGCACAAAAGCCGTCGATATTTCTGTGAGAAGATGATCCCTTCAGAGATTTCTTCAACATCTGCTTCTCATCCCATCACAAATGCTGCCCATCTTTGGGATGCTTTGGCATTTCCACTTCCAGTCTCAGCTTGCAACCAGCAGTAAAAGAACAGAGGAACTTGATGAAGTCTGGTTTGAGTTTAGGTGTAAAAATGACGGAGGCTCATCTGCTTTCTATCTTCTATGAATTGCTGGCTAGTCCTTCTCAGTCAAGATGTTCAAGTGAAGATTATTACATTTTTAAGGAGATTGTGTAGGGGCCTAGAATAGGGGCTGGGTTAAAAGAACCAAGAGATCCTTCTGCCTGTGTCTCCTCTATAAATCTCTCATTATCAAAATAATGTCTCATTTGTGGTCTTGGATGGCTCTGCCTTGAATGAGTCATATTTCTTTTGATACAGATGATTCATATCACTTCTTGTACAGCCCAGGCTTGATCTGCAGGAAAGCTTAGCAACAGAAAAGCTATAGCAAACAGGCTCTGCACATGCTCCAAGTTTCTGATAATCAGCCTTTATTTAATTAAGCTCCATATCTGTCTTATGAGGTAATTATTATTATTTTACAAGTTGTACTTTATTATGAAAAAGAAAGCACCCACAGATATTAAGAGATGGATGAAAGTGATGGGAGGTGTTATTGTAAAGATCTGGATTCAGAAGTGTCTCCCTTACTATTGTTCCTAAGCAGACAATGCCTAATGCAAGTTGTAGATACAAATTCACCACAGCCAACAAGTGCCTGTCTGCTCTCAGACTGCATGGCCTTGGTTTCTTAGGCTGCTTCCTTCAAAGGATAATAATCCCTCTCTTCCTCTGCCAGTGAACAGGATTGTCCGGCATTTAAACTGGGAGGAAAGGGACATTTTTCAATTTAGACTTAGTGGTTTCTGCACTCTTGCAGCACAGAGCTAAGATCAAGTATGGTTTCTGCATGTGGAGGAGCTACCAATGGTGCAATTTAACAGGATTCAGCCTCCAAAAGCTGTAAATATGCTTGAGGTGGAAGAAGTTGTGAATGAAACCCAGATGGGTTTGTAGAATGAAACCCAGGGATGTTTTTTTCTCCACATGATTTGAGACAGTTTGCCAGTTGTGACCCTCTGTGGTTCTGCCTCAGCAGCCTGATCTCAACAGCTGAACCCAGCAAGTAAGGATGTGTGTTCCCTTGATCTTTTTGTCTTTCACTCTGGACCTGAAATCAAACACTGAAAACAGTTTTACCTTAAAAAGCCACCAAACTATAAAAAAGGAACTAATCACGTGTTAATTGCATCTCTTGTGTAAAAACAGCCAAAATCATAAGCACCCATGAAAGTCCTGCACCTTCCCACACAGGAAAATAATGTATTTTTTGTTTTTTTCTCCACATGGTTTTTTACATCATTAAAACAAAGATAAATTAGCCTGCAAAGTCTAACAGCATTGGATTTCTTAACAATTGCTCTGATGTACTTGCAGATATGATCCGATGTTAGATTTCACCCTATTTACTCCAGATTCATTATGACACCTTCAAAGATCAAAGTAGAAAATAAATAATTTTAAAATAAGAACATAAATAAGATATCTAAGTGATGTTTTGACAATATCACAGAAAAAGAGCTTACTGAAAACCAAGCTGCCCTGTCTATCTAGACACTCAGGCTGGTTTGCTCCTGTGGTTGTTTTCCTGATAGAACTTAGAAAATATGTCCAATCTCCCCATGCCAGTATTTCCATATCTATGTAAGTGGGCACTTGGAAAAAAATGAATGATGACATGATATATCAGATCATTTTTATCAAATATAACACTGTTAACCAAATTAAAACAAAAATGCTAAAACAGCAGAAGTAACAACTCACATGCCCTTATTTCACATGGGGCTTCTGTTTTGAAATGTTACATTTAATGCAGTGCACAATTATCTCATAGAAACATAGAATTGTTTAGGCTGGAAAAGACTTCTAAGGTCAGTGAGTCCAAGCTTTTCTCACCACTGCCAAATTCAACATGTCCCCAAGTGCCACATCTACACATCTCTTAAGTCCTTCCAGGGATGGTGACTCCACTGCCCTGGGCAGCCTCTTCTAGACCTTGAATAGTTTTCCTACTGCTATTGGCTTTAGATGGGAACCATTCAGAGATAATGATCTCAGGTAGATCCCTGACCTGGAAAGGTAGCTGATCTTCTAATTACTGGATATACATATAAACAGGAAGTTGGTGCTTGATTTTGAGATCATTGAAACTCATTTTTTCTATAGAGTTGTGACCACCTGCTTGATCATGTGGTCTAAATTGTCTTTCCCAGTGAATTCCCTTGCTTACCAGGAGGGTCATCACAGACACAGTCATTGGACACTATCACATTATGGAATATAGAGTCATACTGATCCCAGTGAAATAGATGCAAAGCCCTTTTTCTTGTAGCTATAGGTTCACAGAAGTATCTCAGAAGGAGCTGGCAGACTGGAAATTTGCAGAGATATTGTGTCTGTTTGCATGGATAAGCAGAGATTAATTTTCCAGGTCACCATCCTTTTGCAAAACATACAATTCATGTTGAAAAGAAAAAAAAAAAAAAAAGAAAAAAATCCAAACCTAAAATGCCCCCAAACTTCAGAGAGTCTTGAAAAAAACCTCATCATTTTGTTAAGAAAAGCAAGTCCCCATACCAAGCTATAAGTTAATATCTAGAGAGATACAGCTGTAATTAATTCCATGATAATGAGGCAATCAATACATTGACACTTTCTGATTTGACAAAGATGGTAACTGGATCACCATTTATCTCCCAGTTCCCCAATAGTCAATGCTTTTAATGAAAAGTCTCCTTTGACTCTTTCCCATTTGATGTTTTAGCTTGTTTGAATTATTAGCTCTAATTTTGTCAGGCTGGAATGTTACAGAGCGGGCTGCTAGG
Source organism: Edolisoma coerulescens (assembly GCA_013397115.1). NCBI lineage: Eukaryota > Metazoa > Chordata > Aves > Passeriformes > Campephagidae > Edolisoma > Edolisoma coerulescens. The sequence continues at coordinate 1,644,261 of VWZW01002568.1, forward strand.
ATACTGCAAGATTCATGGGTTTTGGATATTGTACCACAGTAAAACAGCTGGAGGGGAGGGGAGAACCGGTATGGTGAGTAATGGCAAATGCATCCATCACAACAAAGAAACTTCTATCAGCCCCACTGGCAAAACTGTGAGTTACTGAACTATCAAGGATCTGAGGCTGAGGTTTTTGAATGATAGCTATATATACTTTCCCCTTAGAGGAGTGATCTTGCTTTGGACTGATGATATTTGTTGCTATCAATGATGACAATGAACATCTGTGCTCGGTGGTAGCTGCTTGTAATTTCTTTGTCAAACACATCCACTCACAGGACAAATAGATGCATTTTGAAATTAGCAATAAATAAGACCAAGGAAGATGCACAGAGACATGGTACTGTCCAGCCATCTTTGACAGACTCAGTTATTTTTTACTGACCTAGTGGCATCACTGAGTCTATTTATACCATCTCCTACATTTTATTATAAAGCTTTTTAGCAGTGAGGTACAATATTCCCATGGGGTAAAAGAACTATACCAAGCTATGAGCTCAGTTTGTCACAGAATAGTTGCCTTTCTTCAAAACCATATCAGTGCTTGTACAAAAAGAATCAGGGAAGAAATTGTGGCACAATTGAAGTTAATGCTGAAAGTCTCTTTGACTTCAAAAAGGACAAGAGTTCATGCACTAAACATAGCTCTGAGGTTGTCTCAAATTTTGGGGTGTCTTTGTAAACAGTTTTTGCAATAGTGAATGAGCTTGAAGCACTTAAAATCTGTGCATTTGGTGTTTAAAAAAGCCTAATTACCTTAAGGTGGCCTATGAGTTGAAATTTTGAGCCAGCTTTGATTCACAACCCTTCATCTTGGTTTAATAATTTTGTTTTCATCATTGCATTGCTTAATAGGTCTGGGGAAGGTTATCATAAACGATCATGTTACATAACTTTCAGATGTGTGTGTAAAGTCAGACTGGATAATTGTAAGGATTTTTTATTATCTTAATCACCCCTTTGTTTCAGGCTTTAATTCACACCCATCCTTTTTTTTTTTCTTCCTGTCCCAGTTTCTTAAATGTGGACTACAAAGTCTGCAGAATGAGGAAAAGACAAAACCATGATGGAAACGTAATGCAAGCAGCAGTGAGCACATATCAGAACTTGGAAAAAATACTTAAGGAGGACGTACACCAAAGAGGGTGCCCAGAGATCATGTCATGCTTGAACTCCGGTGTTGGGGGAGCAGTTAAAACATACCACCCAAAGTAGAGCCATAATTATGAGGAGTGAACTAAAAATGGGTAAGTATATAAAAGCAAAGACTAGGAAGAGGCAGCCAGAATAAACTAGGGAATGAGAGCACTTAAAGCATCAAGGCTAAACTCAAAGATAATCATGGCACAGGCCAGTAGGAACTGATGTAACTTTGTGAGGGACAACTGACCTTTTGTTCTCACCACTCAGGACCCTTGAAATCTTCTCCCTTGGGGTTTTTGGAGTGAGAAGAGTCTTCAACACTAAGTTTTGAATAACCTGAATCAAGTTTGTATTTAAAATACATTAATGTTTTATAGTGTGTTTGAAGTAGTCACAGTCCGTATCCAACAGGAGCAGCCACTGCTGCAGAGGAAGGATGGCTGCCCTATAAGCGGGGTCAAAGTTGATGCCTACAATTACTTAGATTTCATCCACCTTTGGTTCTGGACTTTGGTCCTTGTTCTCTACTAGTTTCAGATGTACAAGATGAATAGGAGCATATTTAGATATTGTGTGGGAATAAGCAAGAGAAAGAGATGGACATATTCAAATGGCCACTTGTGGGTCTCTAACCTGACTATGACAACATAGCAACATGAAATAATGATGCGTTGACTTAGATTGTTAGTAGTTCTGAAGGATCAAGCCCTACTCACAGTGTAGTAAAAGGACAGAAATTTTTAGTGTTTGAATTTCTCACACCAGCAAAGCCTCCATTGCATTGCCATTTACTCTCACCAGCTGCTGGTGTTCCCTTCATTGCCATCTTCTTTAGGTGGTGGAGGGAGTGGTGAACTCAGGAATTCTAGTGTGGGATTCCCTTTCTGAATAATATATTCAGTCTGGACAACTAAACTATTAAATTTAGTCTAGACAACTAAATCTCAAAACAAGCTTTACTGAGTCAACTGAGTCCATAATGCTGCTGATTTGCTGGCTCCGTCCCAGTCAGGTTATTAGATACTGAGCAACCTGCTCTAGTGGAAGGTGTCCCTGTCCATGGCAGGGGGATTGGAACTAGATGATCTTTCAGGTCCCTTCCAACCCCAACCATTCTGTGATCCCATGATATGACACGGGACGTATAAGAGACCTGGGCTCTTTTGATTAAATATCCTACATTATCACAAGTGGCACTAGACATCAATGGCTGAGTACTTGAATCCAACTCTCAGTTAACACAGTCAGTGGAGCTTGGAGAACAATTCATCTTCTCTTAAGGCAGACATCAATTCTAGGAAATAAAACACTGCCAGAACCCAAGGGTGGAAATGGTTTTGGCTGAATTAGCAGAGACCAAGAAGTCTTCCAAACAGAGAGTTTGAATCTGCCCATCTCATTTTGGAGGCTGGGAGAGTTTAAATCATGCTCTGGCTAAACTGTATCTGTTGGGAAAATGAGCCTGGCATGACTTTACTGACTGTACTCTTTATATCTCCACTGATGATAGGAACAGAAACAACTCTTGTCTCCTTAGACACTGCATGTAGACCTCAAAGTTGAGTCTCTTAATCTTGAACTGAATCCTAGCTCTGGGGAAGGATTGGGGCAGTCTGCAGCCCAGAGAGTCAGGCATCTCTGTGGGGACGGGGATGTGAGCCCATGAGTTGGAGTCAGGGTCAGGATCAGGTCCAGTGAATATAACCAGGATTAGACAGAGCCAGACAGGGCCAAGGTCAGGTCTGCACATGCTTCAGATCCTGTTAAGGGTAAAACACCACTTCTATTGACCTGCTCAGTCTGGCAGATGCTTGAATAAGGTATTTGTTTGTCCGAGCTGTGATCTCACATTTGTTCTTAACTGATTAAACTGCTCTCTGTATTGCAGTATGAAGACCCTCTACCTGAAGCCACTCATCTCCCTCCTCTCTTTCATGCTCTTTGCTTGTTTGGTTGGCTAGCTTTGTGTTCTTTTGTTGTGATTGTTGTTTTTCACTGAGCAATCATCTGAATGATTTGCCTGAACTTTCACTGTCTCCCTCTCTTCATCCTCTTTAGCAAGATCAGTCTGGGGATCCAGCTCAGAGTGAGGGTCCGTAGCTTGGGGATCCAGCTCACAGTGGAATTCCATAGTCCCAAATGATAACAGCAAGGGAAGAGGAGCCTTGGGTGGCAAGGCCAATATTTGTGGGCAAATGTGCTTGGAGTGGCTCAAAGCAATGCTGAGGCCCAGAGTGTGGGTGCAGGGTGCTCACTGTGGTGGAATACAGCTGAGTTTCTGAGTATTCAATAGGGCTTTTATTATTGCTGGTATTAAGGAATTATTCAGGGAAGATAAGAAAAAGGAGGAAATAAAATCTAAAATAATTCCTCCAAAGCCAGTGTACATTTCCTAGGCAACCATGAGGAAAATAATAGAAGTCTAATCATATAATTTAAGATCTGTTAATAGGAATAGCCTCTTCTTGTAATTATCTCAGCGATACATTCTCTCTTTTTTTCTTTCTCTATTTACCCGTTCCCTTTCAACATTAAATAGCATCAGCAATAAACAGGAAAAGAATGGAGATATTTTTTATCTACAGTCACTAACTGAGCAGAAGTGCAAATAAGCAGCTCACTTTGAATTTTGAAGCTGGGATGTAATTGAATTTCAGACTACAAATCTGCATCTGAATTTCAGTGCTAGCTCTAAGACAGGGCTTGACTCTAGCTGGTGTCAGAACTTTTAGTTTAGACCTTATGAAGAGAAAGTGGAAAGTATCAACTCCGAAACTCTCACCCAGTGATAATTAATATTTAAGACACGTTAATAATCTGCTGGCAAGATTATAAAATAAATTGAATAGTTATTCAGTTTACCATTATGCTGAAAACCAGAAGTTTTCATCTCTCTTCTGCGCACTGATCTGTATTGGGTAGGACAGACAGACCTTGCACTGCTGTAATTGGGATCCTATGCCAATCCATTCATTTCACTGCCACTGCTCCTGATTTACATTGGCAGCAAATGTTTTTCCACATCACTAAGAGATACACTTCTATTTAAGACAGATTTATTTCATGGGAAAGCGAAATGAAGTCCTCCTATGAATACTATATGTAACAAAAAAAAAAAAAAAAAGGTTTGCCTCCTTTCCCTTCTACCCCCTGCCCCCTCTCCTTTTTTGTAATGCTGAAGGTAATGAAGCAAATTTTGTTACTACAGATCTAAACATGACAATTCGGCAATTTTTATTTCCTTAGTTCAGCTGAATTTGTTATTCTCATACAGCTCTATAATTGCCTTTTTTTTTTTCCCCAGCTATCAAGTTCACACAGGTAGAAGAAAGACTGCTTTAGATCTGAACTTGATGCTGGAGGTCGTTGGGAAGATTATGTAATACGACTCAAAAAAGCTTTACAAAATGTTCAAATAGCAGAACATTTCTAGTACAGTGCAGGAACACAAAAGTGAAACCAAACAAACCCAAACCCTTTTGCAATTACTGACAAAATCGTGCGCTGGCAGAAAATGTGAAAGCATAACAGGAGTGGAGAAGGGGTTTTTTTCCCCCTCTTTTTTCTTTCTTTTTTGTCCTCTTTCCCCCCTTCCTTTTTTCTTTCCCTTGCTACAAATAAAGCAAATGCATCTCAGTTCTTGAAACAACCTGCATACATGTCCACTTCCCCTGCTGCACTGCTTTCCTTTGTATTCCTAGCACCAGGAAAAGATAAAATAACATTAGCTCCACGAGTAAATTAAATGATGGATGTTACAGTTCCCTTTTTCCAAATCTAGCTCTTTAAGCCTTAGTTTAGAAGCTTAAATGTGGAATGAGAGACTATGTCCTGTTTCTCCCTGCTGGGTTCATTTAGGATAAAACCCAGGCTGTCCTGCATTTTAGTTGGAGACTTGCACACAGTGGGGGTGATTGGACTTTCTCTGCCCAAGGCACAACATATGCTACTTCCCATCACTTTAATAGGCATTAGTTCCGCAGACAGCACTGGTCAAATGTACATTATTCACAATCACTTTAATGCAAATATGCAAGGATGAGAGAGAAAATATGTCACAAAGAAAGGATCGGCCATTTCCATTCTTTTTTGATTTTCTTCTTCTATCACAGCGTCTCTTCTTTCAACACACCTGTCTTTCTAGACAGACGTGAAATCACTGTATTTTTTTTGGAGGATTTTGTTTATTTTTTATGGAAGGTCTCAACATTGTTGGTTGAAAGTGTTTAGATGTAAAATATCACTTTTACTAAAGGTGCTGTCTATTGTTATTCTTAGCACTCACAGGACAAACCTTTCTTTTTCGTTGTTAGCCTCTTCTGTCTTGGAAGGTTTATTCTAATCATTATTTTTGTTATTTTTGTTCTGCTGAATCCTTTTGTGAACCATAAGAATGACCCGTGTCTGTAATAAATAAAGCTTCCTAATTAAATTATTATCACCAGAAATGCATTCATATACTTGGGCTTAGATGAGAAATAGTTCCATGGTTTTTTGCAATTATACCATGATTTTTTACATTTATATTTTAGATGTGTGAATAACATCTAGGGCTCTGCACTCTGCTACTCTGCTATAAATCCCATTGTGGTACTGTGCTAAAAGGGAGGCCACAAAGATATTCTCATTATCGACCTCTCTGTTTGCCTGCCTGCCTATTTTTATTTCCTTATGGTGGGTCCTGAACAGACAAAAAACAAGCAATGCTTCTTCTGTGAGGATCTCAGAAACCCTTAAAAATATAATGAGTACAATTCAGCAGCTTATTCAGAATATGATGTTGCAAGTCACAATATGTAAGAATTTACCACTTTTTATTTTTATTCTTTTTTTTCCCTCTCATTTCCTTGCCAAGTGCAACTCTTCACTCCCACCCTGCCCATCCATCCCTGCAGGTGTCAAAGTTTTTCTAAGTTACCACACTTATGGTTGTTTCTTTCCAACCAACTTCTGACACAAATCCAATGGATGTTTGGACGGAGTACCAAGCGTGAATCCAAGCTTATCAGGCACTTGATAAAGTGGAAAGATGTTGCTGTGTGGCAGCCAAAATCAATCTAACCTTTGGCTGCCACAGTGTTCCTTAAGAGAGAGGAATTGTTCCTCTCCACCTAGTAACCAAGGCCAGTGGTGAAACCTTGGCCAGACCCCAAATGGAGTAAATCAGTTCATGAACTGTATCAGCACAACCCCAATTGCCTCTCCAGGGAGGTTTCGCGCTACACTGTAAGGCTCTTTATTGCAACAAAGAGACAGAGGCATTAGATCCAGAGATCTTGTGGTTGAATAAATTGACGCCTCAGTTTTCAAGCCAAGAGCTCACTGGATCCATCAGGATAACTTTCCAGGGGAAGTGGTTGCTTCTAAAGATTTTATTTCTTTAATGTTGTTTATCTTTCCTAAGAAGCTATTTGGGCTTTACTGCAGGATCTTGGGGTCATGGCAGGAGTTTATTTGGGATATCTTGAAGACAAACAAAATATGATCAATGGCACAGAACATTGTGGCATTGGAAAGCCAAAACTCTGTGTTCTCTGTAAGAAATTAATTATAAATAACTAGAATAATTTTGTTAGATATTCACCTGTGAAACTCAAACAAAATATTTTTAAATATTTATATTCCCATGAGATATTTTAATTCAGACAAAATGGTGGTTTCTGAACAGCAACTGTATTCCTCTCTCACATACCAGATACGCCCACAATGTTCATTTTGCTCATTTCATTAGTTTCAAGTGATTAGGCATTAATTGCAGAAGGTAACATTGCATCCAGTTTGCTTTCTAATAGGTGACTTTTAATGGCACAGTGCTGTACCAACGACCTCTAATGAATGCTTAATGTTGCCCTTTTAAGTACAGAAGGAATGACAAAACAATAGGTGTGTGAGTATATTTTAAAACACAGATAAAAGTTTTGGCAACCCATTTATAGAATCCCTTCAAGAAATACCACTCTGTGGTACAAAGAGGATTAAATGATAGCAACATGATGGACAAAACTTGGTTCTTTTGATTTTTCACTGATACTGTATTGTAACCCCACTAAAATCAACCCAGGTTTACATCACCAGAAAGGAGAAAACAATTCTGCTTTTGTTTTTTTGTGTCATCATATTGTAGAGTTACACAGATCATAATCAAGGCTGGCCCAGGGCCAAGCACCAGGGAGTTCTGGCCAGTGATCTCTGTGTTTTCCTGGCCTAGTGAGATAAATTGCATCAATTTTGTAACGAGCAGCAACAAGGAGCAAACTAGCAAGCATTGCATCTGGTCACCTTTAACTTCTCAGCCTAAATGAGCTCATGCACAGTTACATCTGGATTAGCTAAGAGGTTTTTGTATCATTTCTAGTAATCTTTGTCCTCTCTGTGTGTAAAACAAGGTGTTTTATTGGATCTGTCACTACCTCGTAGAGCAAAATAAAGGCCAATAAAAATAACAATTGAAATTACTATGCTCCTGCTCCTCCTCCTTTCTCTGCAGCTATTTGCTTTATTTATGTTTTTACCAATACCAGAGGATTTATATGAGTTTTTAAAAATGGTTTGGAACTAGCCAAGCATTGCTTCCCCTTGAAGCAATCACTTCATGGACCACTTTATTTACTATACAGTTCAGATGTCAGATATTTACATGGTAGGGGTTTTATTATTAATAGATTTTTCAATTGGGAAAGCCTGTGTTCTCTGAACTTAGTAGGACTTTATCTTTTCTTACGGGTGATGAGTGATTTATGTGGACAGCTCCTATTAATGTTAATGGAAAGCAAATGTAAATCTCTCCACAACAGATAGATAACAATCTCACAAAAGTGGTCCAAGCAAAGCTTGTCTTTGTATGGGTTTAACTAGCAATTAGCATAAAAGATTGACATCGGCTCTAAGTCAGTATTTATACAAGTACTGTTAATCTAAATACAGAATCAAATTAATCCCTCGTGTAACTCCAGTGCCTGCTTCGGAATTTCAGCACTGAAGATTGTGACTTGCTCTGTGTAAGCTAAATCTAAACGCACAGGTTTTAAGGACTAGATTCTGATACCGTGTTCAGTCAGGGAGGAACACTGTAAATTAAGCCAACCTGTATAACTCCTACAAAACCATTTGAAAATTCAGATTTATAAAGGAGGCTGATAGAATTATGTGCCTTTTGGGGTTAGGCACCTAAAATATCATCAGTATGACAAAATACCACCTTTCAGCAAAATCCTTGGAGAACTAAGACAGTAAAAGCATGATTTGAAAGGGCCTTTCTGTGAAATTCTTGTAGGAAAAGGAGCCCAGACCCGGGTAGGGAAATGAAAAATAACAGAACAATGGCACAAGACTTCAATCAAAAATCATAAAGGTTTTATGGTTGGATTGTTTTTGCTGAGAAGTGTTTTCTTTAAAAAATACTGCAAAACAATCATAGAATTGTTTGGGTTGAAAGGGACATTAAAGCTCACCTCGTACTAACCCTCCTGCCTTGGACAGGAACACCTTCTACCAGGCCAGGTGGCTCCAAGCCCTGTCCAGCCTGGCCTTGAGCACTTCCAAAGATGGGGAATCCACAGCTTCTCTGAGAAATCTCTTCCAGTTTCTCACCAAATCCACAGTGAAGAATTTCTTCCTAATATCTAGTCTAAATCTCCCTTCTTTCGGATTAAAGCCATTCACCCTCATCCCGTCAGTCCAAGCCCTTGTCCAAAGATCCTCTCCAGTCCTCTTAGAGCTCTTTTAGTTATTAAAAGGTGTTCTGAGGTCTCCCCGCAGCCTTCTGCTCTTGAAATACCATGATGCCTGATTCCTGACTGGAGCTAGAGTTGAGGTAGAACTGAGAAACCATTTCACGACACAAAGGAATGATAAATAACGGCCAGGGTGATACTGGGAAAGAAAATCAGGCTCATGGGCGAGTTCAGCACAGCAGGACCTTGATGTGTCCCATCCATCACTGCCTGGATCTCAGGTTTGGACCAAACTCAAGATGTAGCTATGGGACATAATAAGATATAAACTCAAAAACTTCTGTTTAACTTCTCACACAGAGGAATAGAACTGGGATTATTTGGGTTGGAGAAGAGAAGGCTCCTGGGTGAGAGCAAATAAGACAGAAGCAGACCCTTCTCAGAAGCTGACTGGGCACAGCACTGAGCAACCTGGTTGAGGTGACCATGCTCTGTGCAAGGGGGCTGGGTTAGATGATGTTGAGCCATCCCTTCCAAACTCTGCTGTTCTGTGATTTTGTGAACCCTCTGGGCTCAGTTCAGTTGCCCAGACGCAGGACCAGCAGCTTTTGAGACAAATAAGGTATCGATATCCTACCTAGTTTGCATTTGCTTTTCCGGGTAAGACTTATATTTTCCAGCCCCAGAGAGATTCCTTACTTTTGCCCCTGAATGATTGAAACCATGAAAAGAGCAGCTGGCCTTGCATCTGGTTTTAGTTACATCTCGGTGCCTGTGCCAAGACAAGCCAATATGGTGGTGTTGAGTCCAGAAGAAACTTCATCCTATGACTCATGACTTCTGCACTCCAAGTCTTGCCTTGGATGTGGAATGGCAATGTGTCCCATCACTGCCCTCAAACAGAGCCATCTAGTTTTTGTGTGGTTTTGATAACATGCAGCCTGCTGTAGATGACTGCTTGAACAGAGGTATGGGACAAGATGATCTCCAGATGTTCCAATCTCAACAATTCTGTGATTCTGTATCCTCAAACCTTCTTCCCTAAGAGCAGCTGGAAATCAGGCTCATGCTTTTATATAAGCATAGTAGGTGGAACCATATTTTGGAGTATGGTTGATAGACCATTTGTGTTGGTGTTTGTAGGCCCTGGAATACTGAAGCACATAAAGATCTGCTCATGGAAATTTCTCTCAAGACTCTCCGTCTTCTTAACCTTCTCCAGAATCCAAAATCAGCACTCTGAGATGAAATACTTTAGTTTTCAATTCCATCCTGACTGGCAATTTTTTCAGGACAACCAAAGGCAGAAGGGAAGCATTAATTATCTTAACCATAGCTGCCACTACTCAAAATTGGGTATGGAAATATTCTTAAGAAACATGAGGAAAATATCAGCTCGATATGGACTGAATGCAGAATGGGTCTGCTGGTCAAGTGTCCTGTGTTTGACTGAGATAAATAAAGGGTGCATAAGGACTTGTATAAGGTGCCAAGTACATGGCATTAATTCCTAGTTAGTTTTTCCTGCTTCTGGTAATCCATGGCTCAGAAATCTCCAGAGTCTTTCTATTTAATGGTTTTTGGTAGAATCTTCTACCATTTTCTACCTGCCTCAATATTCTTTTACATTTTTTTAAAAGAAAAGAAAATTTACTTGAAGTGGTGATTATATTCTATATATTTACAGATGTATTTCAGAGATACTGTCTCCTACCTAAAAATGAATTAATTAAATAAATATAAGCAGAACTAAGGAATAGTATTAAGACCAGTTTTCCTGTTTAATGCTCCAATTATTTGCATGGTCTGCAGATGCCCTTTTATACCCACTGCAGTTGTGGTCATTTCTGAAATCTAGCATGTTGTGCTCTCAAATGCCATCAGAGTGATCCTTACACATTAACGTGCTTTGATGCATCTCAAGCTCCTTTTTTAAAAAGTAAAACAAGTAATTCCAGAAGTACAAAGACAAAGAAAAACATTGTTTCTGTTTTTATTCTGACTTGACTGACATTATAATTGAATTGGCTGGATCACTTCTTTTATCTCTTTATATACTTGTAGAAATGAGGCTGCCACAAAGCAGTCGAGCAATGGCAAACAGGCTGTCATAGCTGACATCACACTGTACAAACCAGGTCCAAGAAGCTTTCAGGATGAGTTTCTCTCTTTTCTCCTAAACCATACTTTAATATGAAATTTTTAAGGCACAGAATTAGTCAAGAAAGAATTACCAGTGTATCAAATAAAGTAGCATCAGTCCAGGGAAAGCTGCATAGCAGGTAAGATTCCTCCCCTGATGCAGCTAATTTTGATAATTGTAACATGGGAATTTGTATGTGTACTTGGTGCCCAGGCTCTCACTGCTGTCACTGAAAATTGAGAGCTCAAATCTGACTTGACATAGTTTTTTGGTGCCCACCTGAGACATTCAAGGGCTTGTGAGACACCCATATGGGATTGATAGATATAACCCTGGACTTACAGGAGAGCCAAGCTCTTCTAGAGAGACAGCTGGATGCAGGATGAGGCTTGGGGGCATCTCAGACAGCACTGGATACCTGTGTGTGGGTGGTTAATCAAGCACTTATCAATGTTGTCAACGAGAGTCTAGAGAGCAGTTACACTCTCCTGAAGGCAGACGCCTACTCTTATGTAGGTCTGCAGTCAGGAATCTGAGATTTGGATGTGTTCATCTGCTCTAGCTGTCTAACCCATCATGATTAGTGGAGATCCTGTCCAGACAAGTCAATGGAGCCTGGAAAGCAATTCAGCTCACACACGAAATATATACCTGCATATGGTCAGGTTAACTGCTCTCTGGACTCCAGTGATGGTATCAACTGGATCTTCATCTTCTCTGACTCAAATCAAGGACAGCACAAACACAGACATGCCCTTCTGAGACCCTTAAATATAGGTGTCTGGCTGTGAATCCCACCTACAGTTCACTGGAACAAAGTGATCGCGTTTGAGCCTTTCATATGAAATTAACTTGAGAAGCCTCATAAGAAGAAATGAAGGAGACTGCTAAGACTCATCACATTCCCACATGGAGACACTAATTCTGCTTTTGAATCACATTTATCTGCCATTTCCCTCACCCCTACTCACACTGTGACAACTTATGCTGTTGAATATAAGCCTCAAGTCCCTCCCCACCCCATACCTGAACACATCCAAATTAATTTATTTCAGCCACCAAAAAGTCCTTGGTCTTAAATTTTTTTAACAGGATGCTGTGCTTATTCTATTAAAAAATTAATCTGTTAGAATATCTTTAATCAGCCTAGTCACACAAAGGCAAAATAATGACACAGTAACTTTAGGGAACCTTGACTTTGAGCCCCCTTTTATAAGCATGGAAGGCAGAATAAAAAAAAAATCAAAAGCAGTAAAAACTTATATTATTTCTGTCAGTAGCTCCTTTTCAGAAAATGTTGTGAAAACAATCTCTGTGTGGAGGAAGCAACACACTGAGCAACAAGCCTCAATCACAGGAAGTTCATTTTTTTCCTTGGCGCGTCGCCCAGTGCCATCAGAACTAATTAAAACCAGAGCCACGCTGGTAGGAAGCGCAGTGTTTGGGTTTTATAATAACGGAGTAGCAAACCAGGGGGACGTCTAATGAGAATAGTTTCCGAGTTTGTTTTCTAGCATTGGGCAACTATGTCAATTACTGGAAGTACAGCTCAGGGCCAGCAACCATGCTGAGCCACGAAAGAGGGTTATTTGCCGTACAGATTGAGCTGCTACTTTGATGCATGTGTTCTGCGTGTCACTTGTACACTGGTGCAGCTCCTTGGCTCATGACTAAATAGGAGGAGGCTGATGCCACCTTGCTCTTCTTGTCTGAGGCTACATCAAATGTTACGAGACAGGGCTTTCCCCTGGATCATTAGATATGCTCCAGTTAAAAAATGAAATATGTCCTCTTCTAAGGATTCTACTTGTAATGAAGGATCTGACTCGCAAAGGGAATTATCAGCCAGGGGCTTAACCCTTTGAGAGTTGGAGGAAAAGACATGTTGACCTGAATATTTTCAAAGCAAGCCTCATAACTCAAACAATCCCAAATGAAAATTAAAAATATGCATTTAAAGCAAGCATACGGCTTCAAAATCTCACATATGCAATTTTTACACTTGCAAATAACCTGCTTATTATAATGCCTGTGGAATCAGTGTATATATTAAATATTTTATACTCATATTTTAGGATTACTTTTAATTTTATGAGCAAGGAAAATAGAAGTGAGAGAGGAAAAGAGGCTGCAGCCAAGGAAAAGTTTGTAGCAAAAATGAAGGAAATGCTCTCTATATCCACTGAGGACAGAATGGGAAGCAATGGAGTAAACTGTAGCGAAGAAGATTTAGGTTAGTCATTAGGTAAACTTTCTAAGCCTGGGCAGGTGGTGGAATCTCCATCAGTAAAAGGTTTTAAGAGTAGATTAAACAAACATAGACTAACAGAACGGTTTGTTTTGGAAGAGCCCTTAAAGATCATCTTGTTCCAACCCCCTGCCATGGGAAGAGACACCTTCCACTATCCCAGGCTGCTCCAAGCCCTGTCCAGCCTGGCCTTGGACACTTCCAGGATATAGACAATCTGTTCCAGTGTCTCACCACCCTTTGAGTAAATTACTTCTTCCTAGCATCTAATCTAAATCTCTCATCTTTCAGGAGAGTTCATACTTTTAAACCCATTCCCCCTTGTTCTGTCACTATCTGCCCATGTAAAAAGTCACTCTCCCTCTTTTATAAGCCCCATTCAAGTACAGGAAGGTCCCAATGAGGTCATCCCAAAGTCATTGCTTCTCCAGGCTGAATAACTCTCTCAGCCTGTCTCCATGGAAGTGCTCCAGCCCTTTGATAGTTCTCTGATTTGTGATTAACTTTCTTCTCTGTTGTAGAGGTGAGATCTCAGATCGTGTTCCCAGCCTTCTCTGAGGTATGAGAGTCTGAGGACATGGATTGAGAGATTCTCAACATTACATAAGATCTGTCATCCTTAATCCTCAAGGGTGATGGTAACTGGCATTAATAGGCTTCCTACCCATTTTAAACTTACCGTCTACTGTAAACTGGTATGCCCAACCATCTAACTTTTGAATGAATTCAATCCACTTTATTCAGTCTTGACAAAAAATTTTCAATTTCTCAGTAAATATAAGTTTGGTATATTCTGAAAGTTTCCTTATCATTGCAGTTTTGTTTGTGTCCTTGCTGCTTTCCTGTGTTGCATGATTGTCATTTTCTTCATGTTGCCCCTTCTGGTGTCTTAGGCTGAGATCCAGAAATGTGGGTGAGATACCGAATAGCAGAATAATGAGGTAGGTTCACGGGTGTAAGATTGCTTTATAAGGTATTTACATTGTTATTATTGGTCACTGGTGGCTTTCTCTTGACTCTGTGGGTCACCCCCTGCATTGCCCTCCAAAGTCCTCCTGCATGCACGTCGTCTTCCATTTGTGCTACAGGCAACACACAAATCTCTTTGCTGTAGAGACTTGCTATCAAGATGGTAATTGCTTTTATTAATTATACAGTCTCCATTGACTAAAGAGAGAGCCTTAGTTTAAACAGGCTGTTTAAGCTAGTTTCCTAACTACACATTCAACTTAGACAACGTGAATCCTGGTTGATGTCCTGTTGTGCTCCTAAGCAGTGTAATAATATGAGTAAATGAGATCCTGGGACCATGAGATCAAGTTATATCCAGCTGGTGGGACTCATCCTTGTTTTCTATCTATGTGCTATGACTCCTGCTACCTCAAATGGGACTGGTGAGACAAAACTGTGGATACTGTCTGAGCTTCCCAAATGCAACACTGACTGTGAGACAAATCATGCTGTTCTCATGAGCCAGTGGAGGCTTTCCATTCTACTAACAGAACCTAATGCCTTCAGAAGGAGTTATACATAAAGGTATGAGGTACTCGTTTGTATCAGACTGATTTTGTCTTTTAATGGCAAATATTGCATGTTATCTTAAAGGTATTCAGCGTATTTTATCACCTTACATCTGATTCAGCATGAAATAAGTTAAACATATTTCTCTGCATTTACAGAAGGTAAAAATATGTAATTATTTATCACAAAATGCTGACATAATGTGCCCCTAAATCTCTGTGACTTGCTGATATACCCCAGTGATTATTCTTTCACTGACTGGTCAGCTGTTTTGCTAACTGACACCATCACCTACCCCAAGAACTTTGAGCAAAGCCACAGCTTTGGTCTCTTGCCTGTATATTTGACTGACCTTTTATTACTTCAGTAAAGGTCTGGGTCCCAATTCACCATGAAAGTAAACGGATACAATTGTGTTGACTTCTGTGGAATCGCACACACTTAAGCCAAGGGTGAATTTGGACCTCAGTAACTACATTTCCTTTTATAAGGCTGGTGGATGAGTGCTTGGGGAACAGTTAGCTTGTCAAATAAAGGCAATAGCTTTATCTTTCTACACTGTATTTATAGTGCACTCTTCCTACCAGACTTTGCCCTGCTGAAGCCAATTGTTCCAGGTTTTATTTCAGTCAGATCAGGGAAAAGAAGAAAAAACTAAGGATGAAATAGGAGGCATTGTAAGAATTATGTTACTCACTGATTGCAATATGATGGTCTTGGCATAAAACAATTTAAAAGGCAGCTGAAGCCCTCCTATGTTCCCTAGTTATGTTTGCTTTCTTCAAATCATGCTGATTAATGTGGTTAAGCTAAGCTGACTTTTATTTTTTCCTTTCTTTTCTGACTGACTGCAGGCAAAAGGGGAATTTGACTAAGCAAAAAAAAAAAAAGTTTTTGGATTAAATTAAAAATTAAGTATCCGGTTGAAAATCTTTAAATAAAAGCAGTGGCTCATTTCTTCGAGTGGATCTATAGCAGCACATTAAACAGTCCTGAAGCTCAGATTAGGGCACCAGAACTCATTATGGGCCCTGGTGCGTTTTTGTTTACGGAAAGTCACAACTGTTTAAACAATTCCTGGGCACAGTTCATGTTCTGGAGTGAGCCTGAAGAAAGTATTCCTAACAAGCAGATTGCGTGCAGGCACCTTGATTTGAGGCTATGAGGGTCTCATGGTATGGAAGTGACCAGCTCATGTAGTTGGCCAGAAAGCAGCACCTGAAATGATTTAGTTCACTGGTATATACATACACCTTGTGGCTGACTCGGGATATTTGGGCAAGCTGGGATATTTGGGCTCAATTCTCCTGTCTGTTTATGAAAGAGACTGATTTAGCCTCTCAGGACAGAAGTCTAATCACGGAGTGGTTGTTTATCTTTGAATCATAGAATCATCAAGGTTGAAAAAGCCCTCCAAGATCACTGAGTCCAACCTGTGACTGATCCTCACCTCATCACCCGGCTCAGAGCGCTGAGTGCCCTGTCCACTCATTCTTTGAACACCTCCAGGGATGGAGACTCCACCACCTCCCTGGGCAGCCCATTCCAATTCCTGACCACCCTTTCCATGAAAAATTTTTCCTGATGTCCAACCTGAACCTCCCTTGGTGCAGCTTGAGGCCATTTCCTCTTGTTCTGTCTTTGTTGCCTGGGAGAAGAGCATGACACCCACCCGGCTACAAACTCCTTTCAGGGAGTTGTAGAGAGAGATAATGAGAAGCTTAAACTCAGGAAAGGTGGTAAACCTGAAAATGGGATTCAAGAAAGAAAGAAAGTAATGGAGACAATGGAACAGACAAGAGAAACAATTGCTTGTCAGAGTTTCAGTAGTTTAGGGGAAAATAACCCATGTAAAGCACCAACGGATAAAATCCTGTCCAGGCAGGACACACTGGTTCAGCAAAGCAGATTGGCTCTGTCATACTCCATCCCTGCTCCACAAAGTGGTGAGAAAGAGAAACTATTAGTCTGGCTAATTCTAAAGATATAAAGCTAATTTAAATAATAATGATAAACAGCACCCCACCACACTCCTCACATAACCAGCAAAAATCCCAATCTTCCATTTCTTTGCTGAACTGAGACTCTTGCTTAACAGCAGAAGAGGGATTTCAGGGAAACATGGCAGCAGCTAGCATTGTTTGTTTTCCACTGTAATTTTAACCAAATGTTTCTTTCAGGCAAGGTATTTCTCCAAGGATATTGCTATAACTTCAGACTATTTTCAGGAAAGCTAAAAATAGTCAAAACCGAAATGTAAAGAAGAGAGAGATGAATACAAATACATTTGGGCTGGCTTTGCTCAGTGGAAGTCCCTCTCACAGCTGGCCCAGAGTTTTCTTCTGCAGCACAACAACATCCTGAGGTTGCACTGTGACTGTTTGAGCTTCTCCAGTTAAAATAGGATGAAGGAAATGGGTGGACTGACTCCCCTTTATATCTTTATATTACCATGTTAACCTGCAGGTAAATGATGTGATAGCAATTCTCTTCAGTTGCTTCATAGTCTGTTCAGTGTGGATGGAGCCCAAGCAGTGAGGTTAAAACACCAAACAAAACTATGCCAAGTTTCTAACGATGTCTCAGTAAAACTCAGGCTTTGATTTTATAGCATGATATTAGTCTTTGAAAATAAGATGGATTTTGTCTTGCTAGGAGTCATGAATTTACCTAGGGGAGTAAAGCAAGGGAGAATGTGCCCTTCAGTTGCTTAGGACATCTGAACAGATCAATGGCTCATATTGGTCAGGTTTAGTGTGACATTCAGCTGAGTGTCGATGCCTACAACTCAGATGTCTATGATGCAGATGTCTGTGTTGGATCTGTTTAGATCCCCTATAATGGAAGCAGGGAGAACACAACTCTGGTGTGGCATTGTTTGCATCCTTAGAAAGTAAGTAATGTAATCACACCCTTAAAACTGAAAAATTTCCATTGAAAGGAAAGGGAATGTACAGGAAGAAATTTGGAAGTGCAATGTAGACAAAAAAAAAGGTGAAATGTGTTCTAGTGTCTTTTCAAATTTGGAATATCCTACAGGCAACATCAAATCTGTCTGGCAATTTGCTTTCCTTTTTTTTTTTTTTTGTTTGGTTTGTTTTGTTTCTTCCTTGGGACAGCTGTGAAAAACTGTAGGGAATGGGAGGATATTAATAAACATGATTGGGAGTGTGTTTGTGGGGGGATTGAAAATACACAGGTGAAGCAGGGAAGTCACTGAGGGCTACTGAAAGATACAACAGAACAACCGTGGGACATCAGAATCCCGTGTGCCAATTCTTTCCAGTGGGAATGAGAAGTTTATCCTGTAGCAGAAGAAAGAAAGAGTGGCTGGAGATGTCATCCAAAATCTCTTCCCATAAGAGAAAGACATTGAGGAGAGAGGAAAATAGAGCATGAGAGTATCAAAGATAGAGTTGGGAAAAGGTAAGAAATTAGGACACATTGATAAAATAACAAAGACAATTAGAAAAATTACTTTTGTATGGCCAAAGCTAGTTCAGGCTCATAATTTCAGGACAATCATATGTGCACTGTCCATAGCTTGTGATTCAGACACCTTTTATTCCTAAAGGATATAAAAGAAAATTTGAATCTACCTTTTATTTTTTTCCCCTGAATATTACAGCCCAAGCCTAGCTCAAAGATAACTTTCTATGGTTTTTCCAGTATGAAAAATGAAATGTGCAGACCTCAGCTTTGCTGTAAGATTCCAAAATTTTTCAGTCCTGCAGTATCTCCTTGTAAATACCATCAGCACAAGACAGAGGGAAATCCATCTCGTGTCTGTGGTCTTCAGCTTGGAGATGTACTTTCCCTTTTATCTGTTTTTTTGTGTTTAAGGTTGTTAGGCAACTAAGAGTCTCTTTTTTTCCAGCATTCAGCGGTACCTCTCTGATTCCTACAGAAGCAATTCGCCCTGTGATTCCTCCAGCAGTGTGTGCACGCTTGCTTATGCCTGGGATTTTATTCATTTGCCTTGGGTATAAATACGCAGCACCGTTGCCAGCTCAGTGTACACAAGTTTACAGAAGTAATCCACATAATAATCCAAATACTTTCAGATTAGTGCGACAGGCACTTTCTTACTTTTCAGCATTGGTAATCCTATCTTTTCACTTCCCAAACCATTATGATTGTTCAGCAAGATAAGGGTTAGCGGGAAAAGATATATTCTCTTTTAAGTGCTGTTCCCAAGTTAATCTTATTGCAAAGCTCTCCATAATTTATTTACTGAAGATGATTTGAAAAATCAGATTGGGGAGGGTGAGGGTGATGCCTAACTTGTGTGCATGGAATAAATAAGCACTCTTATTTTAGTATCTTCTGGACAAAAGTTGATATGACAAAAATAATCCCTGTGACTGGGAATATGAGGGGCCCTTTCTGGCACACCCATCTACGAAGCCAAAGACTGAATGAGGATATGAGGGCAAGGAACTGAGATATTCTTTGATCCTAAGCACCAGGATATAAGTGCAATATTTAGGACAATGTGGGAAAGATGATTGTAATTGCTTCCCATGTTCTGTGATTAAACAAGGGCATCAGTCTCACAGGCAGACAGTTTCATACCTTTCTCTAGTTCTGGGGTGGCTGTGTAAAGCAGAAAAAAAATATTTGCTTCTGGTCATGAGCTATTGAGTGAATAAATTAATTAATGGTTAATGGCAGATAATTGTTGGGCCCACATAAACAGCAGCTGGGCAGGCTGATGTGTCAAAGAGCACACTTGAAAGCATTGAATGAAAGTTTCCAAAAATACTCAGTGTTATCCTTTTCTGACTGAGATTTTTACCACTGATTTGACTGGGAATATATTTATATCTCTCTCAGATATTTTCGTGAATCACATCCACAAGACTGAACTTACCATCTTATATGTCAACTCTGGACATGGCTTCATCCCAAGAAATTATTTTTAATATTAACATAACAAAAAAAGGAAATTTAAAAAATTTCTCAGGAGGCATTTGATGATTCTTCAAAGCAAGGTTGGAGATGTTATGTACTGTCTCCCTGTTCTCAATAAGTTTCTCACATTTAAAAATGTAGATTATCATGCTATTTTGAAGGATGCTCCATATTTGTCATTTTAATGACAAAGATCATAAAAAAGAAAGGCAACTGTTGAGGCTACATTCCCTACACTTTTTTTGCCATGCTAATGAGAATGAGAAAGCAGCTAATAGCCAGTCAGAGGTGTTGAAGTTGCAGGATAAGATCTGTGCAGTCATTCTCTTTACAGACTGTTGCTAAAGGGTAGAAAATGATTCATCCTGGATCCTGAGTCTCCTCCAAAACAACAGTAAAAAACATAAAGAAGGTAAATTCAAAAATATGTCACACAGCCAGAAGTTTTCAAGTGACAGATCTGGAGATGAGAAAGTGTTGCCCAACTGAATTATCTGGTAGATGGGATATTTACCATGGTAGTTTGATTCTTTTGGGCATTTTTTTTTTAAATCAGATTTAAATTCTTTCAGGTGACTTGTAAAAAATATTTATTTGTACTTATTTTGTAATATCTTGTTCATCTCACCATTTGGAAGGGAGATCACATTATTAGGATTTGCTTTATTGATGTTGCCTCTGCATCTCCTTCCCCTTTTTTTCTGTCCCCATCCTTTCAGATGTAAATATAACCCAGTGAGAGCAAAATGCTGCAATCCAAATCCAGATTTTTGTTCTCAGAAAAATCACATTCTTGATATTTAAATAAATGAGATAGACAGTAGTAATAGATAAGAGACAGGATGATTACAGGTGAGTAGCTAAAACAGAGAAATTAAATGCTCTGTGAAATGTCAAAGAGGTTTAAAGAGCACAGAAGACAGATTACAACTGGGACTTCATTGGGCTCTCCTGTTTCTTAAAAGAAATTAAGCAAAATAAATCAGAAAAGGAAAAACTGTTTGATCCATGTGACTGTGAAGATCATTATTATTACATTTTTTAACATTCCAGGTTTGATAAAATTTTCTCCAAATAAGACTGTTTTTTTCTAGGACTGACCCATCTTATCCATGAAACATGCTGGGGCATTGTCTGGGAGAACAGGAGTTGGCGGAGGTCACATCCATGCAACGGAGTGTCCTAAAAGTGAAGCAGTATAGAAACACAAGGGCTGTGGCTTAGGCCATATCCAAACCCTGCTGAGTTTATCAGTCCAGACAGAGCTGTAAAAACCAGTAATCTTAGAGTTTCACAGGTTTCTGTTATGAAAATAAGAGCCTCAAAGCTTTACATTGCTTTGTCTGGGTCAAGTTCCATCTCTTTGGGAAGGAGTAAAAATACCCAAAGGAGTTTGGTTGGAGACAGTTACTCAAACTATTTTTCTTGTTCTAGTACTATGACTTTATCCTAGGAAGAACTAAAAGGACCACAAGGCTTTGTGAGGTTCTGGAAGCAGCTTTTATATCTCCATAAAGTAGGACCTTTTAAAGATTGTCCATGTCCACATGGACATTCCCCCATCCATCCCAAGAAATATAAAGTCACCTGCTGTCTGTAAAGGCAAAAATCTTGTTATGCAGGCAGTAATACTGCAGAACAAGAGTGGGTGATGCAGTTTCAGCTCTTTGCTGATAACAGGCTGGAGCTGTGTTGCTCCAGCAGATGAGGACAGGAAGGAGATGAAAGCCAGGAGTCTTCATTTCTCCACTGTTGGAAGGCAGTCAGCAACTGGCTGTACTACTGGAAGAATACCACTCCTGCATGACTAGGAAGATCTTCCACTTGGTAGACCCTCCTGGAAGGAGGGACTGTTTAAGCTACCTCTTATCCCTTCTTTCTTCTGCTCTGTTCCCATGACTTGGGGGTCCCTGGTAAGGGGTGATTGTGCTCTTTAGGTCATGGATTTGTGCAGACAACTTGCAGTACTTGCTTGCTAAGCACTAAGCTAGCTGTATCCCATAATAATATCGTTCTATCGTCTTTGTCTAAATGTGTGTTTAGAGGAGGAATTGTTTGATTTTTGGAGAAAGAATAAGGAAGAGAGAAAATGCCTACAGCATAATTAAAAAGTTGTTGCTCTAATTTTTCTCCTCACTTTAGAATCCTCTGTTGGCTTTAATTAAGTGCTTGAATTAAGATCGTAAGGCAAACACCATTTGATGTTTTTTTCTTTCTTTATTTTTTAAATGAAAGCAAGCTCACTCACCAGGTGGGTTTCTCCTCAGGTGCTCACTGCTCTAATATAGACAATCCACATGGGCATCTCTGCAGGCAGTGTGCTTTCTTCCTGAGTGCTCGGGGGCTCCAAAGAGGGGCCTGTCCCTGCTGTCCCCAGCCGTGTTGTGGGAAGACGTTGGCAGCTCTGGGAGCATTTCAAGGATGTGTGCAGCGAGGAGGGACAGGGATCCTTGAGGGCAGCTCACGGATTCATAACTGGGGGCAACGAGATGAAATTGAGCAAAAGCAAAATGAGGTTGGGTATCTTGACAAACTTTTAAAGCGTCTGTTAGATCATTTGTGAGAGAGAGTCCCAGAGGTACCCACAGATGCTCTGTTGGTTGAGTCATTTAAAAGTATCTGTCTAGGTCATCACATGCTCCCTATTGCTGCAGCATCTAAAAAGCAATCACAGAGGCTTAGGAAATTGGGCCAAGAGGGACTTGGGGAGGTCATTTTGGCCTCAAGAGATGAATGATCCTACTTAAAACATCCCCAGAAGACATCTATCAAACAATAATGAGCAATACAACCCCTCATGGGGAAAACAGCTATTATTTTTCCCATCGTAAATATGAAAAATCAAAAACAAAGGGAAGACAAAAGTTTTAACCAAGTCACACAGAAATTATAAGGTAGAGATGGGAATTGAAGCCAAAGCCTTGCAGACCAAATACAGTGCCAAAAGAACATTCTTCTTCAGTCGAACTGGTCTGTATGAGGAACTGATGACCATCTTTTTTTCACTCAGCACTGGTTTTATTCTGTACTTTTGACTAGGCAGGTGGACTTCTGGTTCTCCTCAGTCCCCATGAAATTTCTTATTTCCTCATAAATTCTTAAAAAAAAAATAAGATTGATCATTATTGGTAATTTGCCAGTTTTAGCAAAAATATCATTTATTGCAAACATAATAAATGATTTATGCTTGTGATCTTTTAGACTTTATGACTTTAAATTTCTTCCTAGGGATTTAGAGGTGGGCCTGGCATTGCTGGTTTGGTGGTTGGACACAATGATCTTGGAGGGCTTTTCTAACCTTCATGACTCTGTGATTCTATGAATTGCCACCTACCTTGCTTTCCCTGACAGCTGAACACTCTTCAATGAACAAGAAGGAAAATATTCCCAGGCAAAACTGGGAACCTGAGAACTGATATTAAATAGCTCATCTTCTCCACCTCTTGTTCCTATTATAGCCTAGCCATGACTAGGAAGAAAATCCAAAACACTGGACAATTTCTAAATGGAATTTCATTCCTGTTAGGATCTCTTCTGGATCGTTTTGTGCTACAGTGATAGTGAGGTGTTACAAATGTTTCCAAAGGATGATGAAGTGTAAACTCCTGTTGATGGACAATCTAGCCAAAGAGACAAAAGAAATCAAAATTATCTTTTCAGTGTAAATTCCTTGCTGAACCACGATTTGGAAATTTAGACAAAACATTTGAATATTTAAAACTTTATTGAGACTTATCAGCAATCAGTAATCAGAACCTGGACTACTGGATTTGCCAGCAGTCCCAGAGCCAACACCTGTTCTGTCAATGGAACTATTCAAGTTATTCTGGATTTACACCAGTGGCAAGAGCTGATGATATAAGCTATGGCTTTTGAAAAGCTATATTTGAAAATCAGTTACTTTGGGTGTCTTTGGTTTCGGGTAACAACTTTGCTTTACTTGCTTTGGTGTGGGTTAACATGTGTGATCACAATTTTATGAAAATCAAGCACCTGTTTCACACTTGGCACTCAAAATATCACAAGGCCAAAGTGATTCCAAATCTAGATTCCCCATGTTGCCAGCTTGTAATGTGATCTGTGGGGGGATAATATGCATGCACTGATTGCAGCAGGACAGGAATGAGCAACTCATTCTGTAGGCTGGGAGGAGAAGGAAGGTGCAGAAGCTACTCAGGTTGGGAGACTTGACTGGCTTTTCTTTACTCTGCCTGCTAAATATTTGTTCAACTTGAATTAAACTTCTTTTTTTCTCTTTTTTTTTTTTAGGATTCATCTCATCCAAATTTACATGTCAAAAAATTAGATTTCCATGAAACAGTCACCCTAGACTCTCTTTAAATCTGAGGGAAAGAAATAGGGATCTTTGGAGAATCCATTTGGTGACTTGTCTACTGTGGAGAAATGAAGCCCCTCAGGAACTGCTAATTTTCATGTGCTGATTTCAAACATAGTGGTCTAGACTAGACAGAAACAACTAGCTTTTAGAGCCCTAGCTCTGTGCAATGTAATTTTTCTGGTTTTAGGAATCTGTTTGCCTCTCTTTGAGTTACAGATGCCAGTTTTGAAAGCATGGTCAGACATTATTTCTCCTTGAATGAGTTGAGCAGCTCTAATAAAAATACAAGTATTATCCATGCCATCCTCAAAGGCACTCAGAAAATGCATGCGTGTCTGGTCCTGACTTGTTAACAACCATAAAGACAGCACTTGGAAGTATTTAATACAGCTGTATGAACCATGCACTCTCAAAGAGCTTCATCTGCTATATTTCCTCCCAGTGGCAAATAAAAAAAAATCCAGTATAATTAGGGCATAATTCTGTTAAATTTGTGCAATAAAAGCATTATTAAAAGAAGGAAAAGATTGCCCTTATAGGCTGTGCTGCAGTGGAATCAAGCATAGCTTGTTAGAGTTATTTTTGTTATTATTGCATTACTTGGCTATTGTGTTACCCCTGAAATGCCGTAAAGGAAGGAAAAGGCTGTGTAGATGGAATTTCAAAGTGATTCCTTTATTCAATATTAAAATTTCATTGGCTACATATGTGCAGAGTGAGGTCTTGGAGGAGTTGTTTGCCATGTGTGTTACTGAAGCTCAGCTCCTTGAGACCAAATTTCCCATGGACACAACCTGCCCACAGACCCCATCAGGGCCTGAAATCCGAAAAATTTGAAAAATTTGCATCAGCCAGGTTAGTGATTTTATGAGGAAGTTAAATTAACCTCAAATCTGCCCCAAGTATACCCTTTGCAGAAGTACAGACACAGACATCCTGCCTATTAGGGGCAGAGATAGAAAGCTTTGAAAGGCACTGATGTTCAGCAGGATGTGACATTTCCTTATGTCCTGGGGAGAATAACATTTTACCAGGCTACAGAGAATGTCTACACAACTCTTCTCACCCCTTCTCTCAGAGAAACACCTTCAGTCTGTTGTAGATACACTGAAGAAATGCCTCACGTGGACTCGAATGACAACATTAACCACAGGAGCATGAAGTGGCATATGCATAATCTACTAGAGAAGAGAGTTCTGCTGAGCTCTAAATGTGCATTTGCCCCTCTTCTCTGCTCTTGTGAGACCCCTGCATCCAGATCTGGGTTCTCCAGCACAGAAAACACATTGGGCTGTTGGAGCAAGTCCAGAGCAGAGGAAGTGAGATTATTAAAGGGATGGAGCACCTCTCCTATAAGGAAAGGCTAGAAAGAATTTGGATTGTTCAGCCTGGAGAACAGGAGGCTTTGGGGTAACCTAATTGTGGCTTCCCAGTACTGAAGGGAGATGACAAGAAAGATGGAGAGAGACTTTTTGCAAGGGCCTGGACTGACAGGACAAGGGGGAATGGTTTCAAACTGACAGAGAGTGGGTTTAGATTGGATATTAGGAAGAAACTCTTCCCACCCTGTGAGGGTGGTGAGATCCTGGCATAGGTGGCCCAGAGAAGCTTTGGATGCCCCATCCCTGGAAATGCTCAAAACCAGGCTGGACAGGGCTTGGAGCAACCTGCTCCATGGAAGTTGTCCCTGTCCATGGCAGGGGGTTGGAATTGGATGATCTTTCAGGTCCCTTCCAACCCAAACTGTTCTATGATTCTATGAATCTGCAGAAAGATTCATAAAGAGAAGTCCACCTCTGAGCTGACCAAACGTGATCCCTTCCCATGTTATTTATGCACGAGTGCCTGAGAGACCAGTGGAAATAGTTGGGATTTTCCAGTAGAGATGCTCACTCCTAAACTCTTAAGCAGAGATTCATCCAGCAAACACTGAGCTGCAATTCAGTTTCAGAACCACATCTATCAAGGCAGTGTCTTTACATGAGATGGGAACTGATGTTCCCTTTAAGTCAAGGGAGATCTTATCGGTAGAGCAAACAGAGCTGGGGCAGGTAACAATCTCATCTTGGAGCAGACACCTCTGTCTGCCCAGGGAGGTTGTGAATCCTCCCTCTCTGGAGACATTCAAAACCTACCTGGAAGTGTTCCCAATGTAACTTGCTTTAGGTGACCCTGCCTTGGCAGGGAAGTTGGACTGGATGATCTCCAGATGTTCCATCCAACCCTAATTATTCTGTGATTCTGTGATCTGATTATCTGGACAGTCAACCAGACTGTTGGCTACGTTGACTTGATAAAAGATTCATTTCACTACACACATTGTGCCACTTCTGGTGCTGTAAGTTTTTCCATTTGGCCTCCAGTTTCTGCTCCAGACCTTGTGGGTCTCCTGGAAGGCTTCTGCCACATCTGCCAGTGTTGTGCAGATGTCTCAGGAATGTTGGAGCATCTCAAACGTCACTAGAAGCCTGTGTTTAATAACCAAATCTGGAGCTTTGTCTAAATCTGAAGCTGAATCCTATTAGAGTAGCAGAATTCAGTTGCCTTAACACAGGCTTCTCATGCCATTGGAGGCACTTCTGGATATCCAAGACATCTGCACAGCACTGACAGATATGACACGGGACTGATGGAAACCAGCAGCCTTCTGGAGTGGCAGCTGGAGGCCAGGGGGGAAACCTATGAGGTCTCAGATGGCACAAGATGCCTGTGAGTGAGTGACTGAACTGATCCATAACTGTCTATATCTGAACCTCTTTCCTCCAGTTCCCCTTTTAGTAAATGGAGAGAAATAAGGGGCACAACTTACTTTCCTAAACTTAAGCTTGTTCTCCCCTGACCAACTGTCGATGGTTTTGGAAATGGTTATCACTTTTCTGATACGGTGGCCTTGCATTAGTTTAAGGTATGGGCTCTCCAAAAACAGGGACCTGAATTTCCATTCTGAAAGGAAAAACCTTTGAAAGTTTTTCTTGTATCAAAGCCAGACAATCCTGAAATTTAATTGGATATTTAATAATTCTTATAAGGATAATACTACTACTAGTACTAATAAAAATAGTAATAATAATAAAAATACAAATAATAACAATAATAGGCTGCAATGCTAATTTAAATTTTATATTAACAATTCAAATTGCATGCTCTGCTTTGAAAAGAGTATATTGCATTATATAGTAATTATGATGCAATAATTATACGGTAATAATGTTAATCTTTTAAGTCATCATGAACTTAAAAGGAAAAGAAGCAGGGTCAATAGAGATTGTTCACTTGAAGACTCTTGATCTAAATGCAATGTAACTTTTTTCCAGTTTTAAAATTAAACTTATTTTCCACTGTTGATTTGTGCAAAATAAAACAAGCACATTTTGCTCTTTCTTAGGATTTTCCACCACGATTCTTTGTGGCTTGGCTTGTATTTCTTTTATTTCCAAAGCTGTTTCATTGCCCTGCTTCTATTTGCAGCTCCAAGGGTGAGCTAGACTCTGCTGGTCTGCCCTGTGATGTGATTCTTGTTGTTTCAGACAGGGAAGAAGGACTGCACCTGAGCCAGGTTAATTAAACCACATCTTCCCCTAGTACCAGAGGTTCACAGTGATCTGCTTTATCATGTGCTGGATTCCCAGCTGGCAAAAATGAGCTCAGTTCTCTCCTCTCTCAGTTTTCACCAGCTCTGTGCAAGCAGGGAGGATGGTAGAGCAGATTCCCTGAGCTGGACAGCCTGGCCAACAGTTTTAAAGTGTAATTTAATTTTTTTCTCTCTCTCTTTGCATCTGCTGGTTCGCATGGTGCAGCCTTTTGCTGTGCTACCCAGGCTGAGAAGTGTCCACAGCTATCAGCTTTCACCAAATTGCTGAAGGGTGAAATTTCACCATTTCTGCCAGAAAAAAGCAGGTTTTTTCCTTTTTTCCTTCCCCCGCTGCCCCCTCATCAAGGCAAATAGCGTCATTTCCCTAGAGATTCAGATCCCCTGCAAGAACAGAAGGACTTTTCAATTCCTTTACCTCAAATGGAAATCTGTTGTACCCTCTCTCGCTTTTCCTCCCTGATACACCCAGACTATTCAGTAAAGAAGCAAATCCTTTCTGAAGCCAGGATATATCAGTATAAGTGCATGATTGGAGGCAAAAGATGTCACTGAAAGGCTAAAGCTCAGTCCTGAGAATCAGGACACCTGGTTTCCCTCCATGGCTCTGCCCCTGCGTCCCAGCCAGCCATTGATCCTCTGTGAATGCTTATTTACCTTTCTGCATTTGTATTTAATTATAAGCCATTTAGAATTTGCCAGGCATGAATTAACATTTAGTAGTCATTGGATGACTCAGACAAATAATGATCTGTGATGTAAAATGGAAAAATATTAATGGAAGTTATTAATATTGATGTAATGTGTTACAGGTATCATTTAATCTATTATTGCAGATTTCTTTGCAGGCTTGCTCCTGAGCTATGATTTGATTTTTCCCAGTCCCCCAAAAGTCTGGAGCTGCTTTTTTTCTGAATCCACAGCTTTTATCCAGCACGAAAAAGTGATTTTTCCCTTTAAGCCCCCTTCCCACTACATTACATTTCAAACTATATTACACAGGTTACATTATGGGTTGCTGCACATGCAGGCCACGATGTAATTCAGCATGACACATGACAAGCTAAGATGTGTTGAAATACCTGAGACTATTAGATCCAAACAGCCCTCTGTTAAAGTTTTTTATTACCACATAAATATTCTTCTGGCTGGCCAGTGTCTCAGCGGAATAAATACCCCATTAGAGGAAAACCAAAAGCCCAGGTATTGCCCAAGTATGAGGTTGTTAAGAGAAAAAAAAGGAAAAAAACCTGGTTTTGTACATGTTCTTCTCATGTTAGAAATAACAAAACCCGGTAATGATGCAAAAAAAAATGCACAAGCCTATCTAACCATACTGAAAATAGGTAATAGAGGATATAGATAGTGAAGTACATTAGAGACATATAAGTTTTTTTCACAAAGGAAAGGCTGATGAGAAAACGAAGGGAACTTTGTTGAGGGAGTGTTGGGAGACTGGCAGTGTTTTTGGAATCAAGATCAAGGTACAAAAGAAAGTCAAGGTGATATTAAAATAGGATTTTTCACTTTTCTGGCATTACACTGTAGAAATAATCTGATTTAAGATGAAATCAAGGGAGTCAGGTGGAAGGACTGGGGAAAAAGCAGTGCAGCAGGTCATGGACAAGGAATGAGACGGTGGTGGCAGCCTTGTGCTAACCAAAGGTGTGGAGAATAGCTGGGAAAACTGAAGGGCTGGAAAGGTGTCAGAAAACAAAAAGGAAAAACAAATGATAGGGAAAATAAAACTCGTTTTAAGCTTTGCAGCTGATAAATGTATTCCTAATAAACAATTATGCAGAAAACTGAGCTGACAGGAAAAGACCTACCTGGAAAATTGCTTTTGTGGGAAGGTTACAGTAAGTTAGAAGATGCTCATCAAAAAGAGACTGGAAAAGACACTGAGGAGCAAATTATTTGAACAAACAGACCCTTCTATTTAAAGAAATAGGGTGGGGAAGATGCTTGCCTAGAGCTTGGGATGTGCTCCACAGTCTTAATTGTGGTAGAAGTGCTAAGCTGGTTGGAAATAAGCACAAAGTATAAGATATTTACACTGGATTTCACTGTGCACAGGTCTGCAAGTACTGCAGACTACCAGTATGATAAATCCTGTCTGTTCTAGGCCAGAAGGAGCTGTGGCGAACAAAAATTTAGAAATAATGTGATTTTTTTTGTCAGTGCTACTTATGAATTGAAAGTAAAATGGTGAAGGCTGGATGGTTCCCCAAAACCTTTTCAAGACAAGGTGCTCTTCCTAGCACATGAGAATGAGTGATTGGAAATGCAGGAAAGTATGAACAGATTTGTTCAGTTCTGTAAGGAACTAAAGACAATCTCAGCCGTGAAAAATCTAGGAACAATTGACAACATTTGTGGTGAGCTGCAGTTTGCCAGTGAGAGATGACACAACAACATCATGAACATTAAATTCTGGCTATAGTACAAACTCCGAGGTCTTTTAGAAAATGTTGTTGTTGTGTGTTCTGAAGTAAATTTATGCCACTTTAAATTTACAGTTTCTGGAAATACTGGTGTGTTTTACTACACCATTTCTGTCTTCCTTTCTCCTCCCTATCTGCTGTTTTTTTCCCTCCATTACGATCTCAAGTGACAGAAAAAAATAAACCAAGAATAACAGTGAGCCATGTTTATTATGCACAGTGAGCATAGGTCTCTGACAGACACCTCAACATTTCTTTGGCCAGATGTTGGTCTTTGCTGAGGCTGTTTTTCAGTTGGAAAACCAGCTTAACCATCCCCTTGGGAATTTCTTCTGTGCGGGTTAATTCCAGATGGTGAAGAGCAAGCCTAGCAGTTCCTGGATAAACCACTCTGGTGTCAAGAGCGAACGTAAAATAACACTATTTGGGACATTCCTTCAAGCCCCACTTTCCTTGTCATTAGAACAAGTTCCTCGTTGTACAAGCATAATGGGGCAAATTAGGGGATACTTTAATTTAGGCCATGAATAGGTCAGGTCCTTGGTGACATGAGGCATTTGAGACTATTCAAACAAGGAGTTGGAAAAATAGTTTCTGTAACTGTCCTGTTCTTGGACCAGACAAATATCAGACTGGAAAAGGCATGGTTCTGAACTGTGAAGCTATCCCTGAAAGTTCGTGTTCTACTTATTGTAATACCTAAACAAAGTATGTTGATGCCAGTTCAGAAACCAATGCAAAACCAGTGGCCTGTGTCTTTCATTCTCCATCAATGGGTCTCTTTTTCTGTGTGTGTATTTGTGGCTGTGTCTCCCTAAGATGGAAATCAAGTGATGTCGATGTCCACTTGACCCTATGGGGAAAGTGGTTGCTGATGGGAAAGTTAAAAAAATCATCTAAAATTTTGTTGGACTGATATAAATGGTAACTAAAAGAATAGGACTAAACTAGTAAGGTTGGATCCCATTGTAGCACTCTTAGTGAAAAAAAAAAAAAAAAAGCTTTGATTCTGCAAAAGGTTTTGATTTGATACAAGAACCATTTGACAAAAAACTGTTGTGAAACACTGGAATAATTTCCATTACACTTTATGTTACTTGGGGTTGGTCCATCCTGTAGACTGAGTTGGAGAGCTGACAGTTGTTCTTGCTAGCAGAGGTGGAAAGGAAGCTTTATTTTTGGAGTTATTTAATCTTCATTTTTAGATTCTGATTAATTTTTTGATTTAGCAATCAAAGATCAGTTTCAGATTTCCTGAATGGTACAGTCAGATTGTTCTTAGCAAGGACAGCAACATGTTTTGGGCCACGAGCTACAAAATATCTGGATTAGCCTTTTTATACATGAGGTCAGACTGCAATGGCCCTTTCTAGCTTAGAAAACCCATGTTGTTACAAAACATTACATATTTCATTGCATTCAGCAATAACATCCGAGAAGGTTTAACAGGGAGTGAACAAATCTTGCAATCATATTAAAATATGCAGGTTTTTTGAACCTGATTTATTGAGATACTTAAGATGCTCTGTCGAGATGCTTAGTCCTATCATTCTCTGCTTCTGAATGTCAATTTTAACATATTTTAACAGCACTTATTTTATACTTATTTTCAGAATAATGGAATTGTTGATTATCTGAATTAATCTGAAACAGCTTTTTTTTCACTTCTCGTTCCTCTATGAAACCTATGCTTTTAATATTTATTGTCTTTTTATGTTTCACTGAATGCTTGTTTTCTTGTTATGGAATTTCCTTAAAGTTCTTAGTGGGTTTTTTTTTGGTGTCTGTTAGAAATTTTAAATACCTTCCAAAATATTAGGTTACCTACAGTCTACCAAATGATTTTGTAATCTCACCACAGAATCACACAGTCAATCACTGATAGTAATTTTTAACAATATTGGCATAACAAAGAAATTCTAGAAAAGGAAAATATGCTGGTTTCATATCAGTATATTTAAAAACAGAGATAAATGAACTGACAAGAAGGATAGACTGATTACTTTGAAGTTGACCCTAGAAAAAATACTAGAAAAGTTGCCACAAGACTAATTTAATAATGACTTTTAAAATTACCGGATATAGAGCATTCCTCAGTGTATAAATTCTTTGAGGATGCAAATTGTTCAAGCCTTATTAGATAAACAGAAACGTATGGAGGCCTGACCCTCCACTGTAGGGTTGAAACAGTTTTGCAGTTTCCATTACTAAATGGTCTTATGCTATTTGTAGGATTTAGTTTGTTCCTAATTATTCCTAAAAATTAAGTTCATTGTCATTAATCCTACTAACCATGGGATTTTCTTTGATGTCTTTAGCTTCCCTTATCAATTTTCTACACTTTATAATGTTTAATTTATATTGCTGTGTGTGTTCGGATCTCTTTCTTTCCAGTTGTCACATATTGCATTCTTATTTCTAATTAGTGCATTTCCTTTGCCTTTGAACAAAGTTTTACTTTTACACAACTTGGTCTCACAGCTCCATAAACTTGTCTTAAAACATCCCGATTTTCCTTCTCATTTTCTGGAATTTTTTTTCCTACCTTTTAAATCTTTTTATAATTTCCCAGTTTTGAGAAATGAATTGCTTTGGAGAGTCAAGTGTATTTATTACTGGTTTGTCCTGTCCTCTCTCTGTATGGAGTGCAATCTAATAATAACAGTTGGTCCCTAGGCTACGACCAACTGCCAACCCATAATTAATTCATCTTTATATTTTTCTTAAATTTGAAGAGAAGTTTACTGCTGGTTGCATATGTCTCCCAAATTGAAGCTTCCCATTAAAAAGATATTTCCTTCTGTTATTTATTTTTTTTTTTCATTATGGATTGTCGCTCAGGAAGTAACTCAGACTGTTTGAGTCACTGATCTGTGACATCTCCTGCTTTCTCAAATACCTCAGCCAGACTTCATAAGACAACAAATAAACACACACAGCCATAACATGTTTGCATGATCAATAGTCAGGTGAGAACCCCAGTTTCTAAACTTTCAGAAATACCAAACCAAAACCGTTCCAAATGGAACAGAACCAATGAAACCCACACCCTGTCTCCCTATACCTCCAAGACCTACCTTCCCATGTGGCCCCTGACAGTATGTCTGGTTCTTCCCCTGGCCACTGTCCTCCCACATGGCAATCCCAGCTTGATCCCAGTACCTCATCCTCGTTATTCTTCAGCTTGTTTGGCAGCTCAATCAGCATTTGCTGAATTTGGCTTGATTTGGGAATATTTTACGTGACTGGCATGTAGAGACGAGCTTTCTCTTATTTTTCTCTTCTTTCTACCTCTTTATTCAAACAGATATAAGAATTATAATTAATAATAATAGTAATAACTAAGGATTCCATAAGCTGTTGATGGAGGTGAGGACTAATGGGCAGGTGACACATATGGGGTTGTTGTGTGAACCACATCTCCTTGTGCCCTTCCCTGTAGGAAGGTGTTCAGTAAGAAAGCCACCGTATATACCCATAATACCTTCCCTTGTTTACTTGCTCCTTCTTAGACAGGTTATAACAAGAAATTTTAGTACACCAGAGATACAATGAGATTTTAGTACAAGAGGTTTTCATTCATGTGCAGTGCTGCAATCAGTGGGAGCTGTTGGCACCTTACCTAAATTCCTTCTACAGATATTGTATTAAAAAAAAATAAAGTCTGTCTCTTTATATTATCACATACTTTGCCCAAACAATTGAGTTTATTAACAGTGGAATAAAGTTCGATATATCTCAGGTCAGTCTTTCTCACATCATCTTCTTGCTGATGTTACTCTTGCTTTGACTGCCTCTTGGCTGGTCCAAAAAACCTCCTGGATAAAAGTTAGCTCTATTCCTGACATCAGTTACTATCTTCCTAAAACTACATCCTATTTTATATACAAATGTAATCCTGTAGTGATAGAACCCAGGCTTCCATAAACGCCAGATCTCAAACCCAACCTGTTGTTCACCTCCTGCTGTTTCTGTCTCCAGCCTGAGGCATGAGGAATCCTGAAGTGAAGTCTGGACAGCCACTGATGCGAATCAAGCCCAGCCTTTGCAAAAATGAGCTAGGGAAAGGTTCTGAGTAGCCCTGGGGCAATAAAGCTTTCCTGTGTGAAATATAGGTGAAATCTTACGACCTCGATGACATTGGGTGTGCTTTCATAGGAGTTTCTGGCATGGTTCTCAGACAAAAGATGAAGTAACATAGAGAGAGTGAAAAGCTGTTAAAAACAAAAAGGCAAAAGGGCTCGTATTTCAAGGTTGTAGCATATCCATGTGCACTGTTATACTAGGAAGAGCTCTGGAATAACTGTAATTTGGATCAAAGTCAGCGTTGGCTGTCTGCTCCTTCACAGATCTATAGCCCAAATAAATTTATCCTTTGCTTCCGTATGGAAGGATCCTTTTGGACTGGTTTGGAAACCTTCGGAGGTTCAGCAATTGTTTACATATGTTTTCTCTTTCAAACTCGTCTCTTGACTAATCTAAGTTCACTGGAGGTGGCCTGAGCAGTGAATTAGCCTGTAAATCATGTATTTACCTCACACTGAGATCTACTCATATGGTTTTGATAGCTGGGAGTTTGTGTAACTGCAATGAATCCTTTCTTTCCATCTATTTTACTTTTATATTTTTATTTGCAATCAGAAAATCATGGATGTAGGGACAAAATCGAGTGGAGCAGCTCAGCTTGTATTGCTGTAGATGTTGCCCAAAGTTTCCATTAATGCATTTGAAGGAAGGATAAATAATGCTGTGTATAAATGTAATTGTAAAAAGACCTCTTACATACCACTGGTGTCCAGCCACACCACTGTCAGGTTTTGATCTTAGAGTTCTCAGGGAAGTTAAGTATGGGAGATTTCCAGAGAACAATTTAGGATGGTACAGTGTGTCTCTGTGTGTAATTCCTGTCCAAATCAGTATCCAAAACATTTTCCAGTGCAATGTTAATGAACTCAGTGATCTCTGTGCTACTGGAAAAAATAAAGTTTTATATAGGAGACATAACCCCAAAGCTATGGCTATTTGTGCTGATATGCCAAACTGTGTGTGTTTTTGTTAATTCAGTATATGTTTGTTTTAATATTCTGTTTTATGATTTAAACATTGGGTACTCACGAGACCTTTACTCAAGTCTGCAATACCCCAGATTCACGAAGCTGTTTCCAGCCAATCAGGGAATTTCTCCAGTTCTTTTTTTCCCTTCCTTTTCCTGTTGCCTTAGTTTCTGTGCAGGTGGGGGATTGGAAGATAAACACTAAGTTGTGCATGCACAGAACAGTGGGGCTCTGATTTCATTCAGATCCGAGCATGGCACTGATAAACAATAAATAATAATATTGCACTGTTTGACACCTCCGTTTTAACTGAGGCTTTCTGTGCCTTCTCTTCTCTCTCTGGTGGCCAGCAATAGGACCCAAGGGAAGGGCTGGAGCTGTGTCAGGGGAGGTTTAGGTTGATTATTAGGAACAGGTTCTTCTCCCAGAGGGTGGTCAGGCACAGAGCAGGCTCCCCAGGGAATGGGCATGGCCCCAAGGCTGCCAGAGCTCAAGAGGTGTTTGGGCAACGCTCTCAGGCATATGTGATGTGATTTTTGGGATTCAAAAGTGGGACTCATGATCCTTGTCAGTCCCTTCCAATTCAGGATATGCGAAGACTCTGTGGTTCCATCTCAGAACTGGAAAGAGCATAGCAGTGGTACCAAAAGGGGCAAAGTAAACTTCAGGGGCAAGACTGGGAGTTCTCAATAGCTTTCACCCTGTTTATTAAAGATCTGCACTAAATCCTATTCACTGGTGTTTTGCTCTTTCACCTGGAGGCAGAGACTGCAGGCAGGTTGTGATTTATCACCTCTTTGTACTTGCCATGTCTTTTCTTGAAAAAGTCTGAGATGATCCCTGCCTTCTCTGTTTTGAGAACCTGTGGCCCCGAAATTTGCACAAGAGGTTTTAGCCGTGATTATTCATTCCAAATTTCTCCTTTAAACGCATTGATATTAAACAAACTAATAAATAAAATAAATGGAGCTCCTACATATGGCTTTCCTCTTCCTCACTAGTTTTTTTTTTCACCTTTTCTTTTCTTTTGACAGAGCTGTTCTCATCTCTGAGCCTTGTTTTTCTCAAATTCTGCTGGTTTAATTCAGTCATTTTAATATCGTGAGCAGTAGAGAGAATAGGAGCAGGAATCAGGTTTGTGCTGTTGGATTGATAAACAGATGCTAAGCCGATGTGACACAGATGCTACTGCTGAGCCAGGAAAAGCAGGTCAAGGTTATTAGGAGAAAGTGCAGCACTGTCTCATAGCTGTGAGCAAAAAGGCCCTGCATGGAGCCAAATTTTCCTCTCTTCCCGTCTCTCTCTCTTTCTCACTCTTGATTGTCTGGTGGCAGTGCATGTTTCAGGAACTTTTTTTTTTAATTAATTCCTATGAAAGCAGGAATTAACATGACTGTTGCATTATATTTACAGTAACCTTCACACAAGACACAAGACACAAGTGGATGGCTCCTCTATTTTTTAGGGGCACTGAGTTTCTCTTCTAGGACACAATACTGGGGCAATAATGTCCTAATGCCATCCTGAAAAATTTGAAGGCTCTATGGCAATATTGGGTGAAATCCTTGGGAGAAATCCTTCTGCCAGGAAGGATTTCAGGCAAAAAATAGAACAATGGATTTGAACTGTAAAATTAATTTTTTTTTTCAGTAGAAACAATATTTCATGTAGATAAGGTTTAAGAAAAATCATCTGCACCACAAAGGGGCAAGGTGACATTAGTCCAGGAACTCTAAAAATAGATTGTTTCCATTCCTGTACAATTACTCTTCAGGTAAAACACTAAATATTGGGCTGGATGTGAAAATTAACTGTCGGTTGCTGTCTGGTTAATCAGAGTCCCGGAATGGTTTGTGTTAGAAGGGACCTTAAAGATTATCGATTCCATCCCCCTGCCATGGACAGGGACAACTTCCACTATCCCAGGTTGCTCCAAGCCCCATCCACCCTGGCCTTGAACACTTCCAGGGATGGGGCAGCCACAGCTTCTCTGGGCAACCTGTGCCAGGGCCTCACCACCCTCACAGGGAAGAATTTCTTCCTAATATCCTATATAAATCTGCCCTCCTTTGATTTAAAACCATTTCCTCTTGTCTTATGTCTCCAGACCCTTGTCCCAAGTCCCTCTCCTGCTCTCCTGGAATCTCTTTAGGCACTGGAAGGAGCTCTAAGATCTCTCTGGATCCTTCTCTTCTCCAGGTGAACACCCCCAGCTCTCCCAGCCTAGCTCCAGAGCAGAGGGGCTCCAGGCCTCAGAGCAATTTATATGTGTATATAGGAAACAAAAGTTGATATAAAGTGTAAGAATGATGTCTGTCAATCTGCCCTGCATGTGTCCACATCTATCTGATAGAATTTAATGCAATGTTTATATTATCAGTCTTGTTGGAACAAAAAATTCCTGGAATGATGTGTTCCTCAGTGCCCTTTTTTCTGGAAACATTAAGTGGTTCCATTTGGCAAGAAAAGCAGCTACGCAGTAGAATGAGCAGGGATCATTACAGACATCTGTATTATTTCAGCAACAGATTTGTCCCAGACATTATTCATAGATTCAAAAGCTTTAACCTGGAAGAGTCCATTAGATAATTCAGTTTCTCCTCCTGCATTCTACAGGCCATTGCATTTTGCCTACTCTTCCCTGTGTCAATACCAGTAATTTGTATTTGGCTGAATTAGTTCACACTGAGAGACAATTGGACCTAATCTGAAGACATCAAGAACTGGAGGCTCCATGGGTTGTCCTGGTTGTTTATTTTGGTGCTCAAAAGTCATGACTGCTTTTTGATTTCCATTTATCTGTCTTTAACTTACAGTCAGTCTTGTTATGTCTTTCTCTGCTGGCTCAGTTGTCTCACACTTTGATTCATTTTCTCTGTGCTTCAAAATACATAAAAGTGTGTTTGTGTTTTTCTTTTTCTCTGGGGTCCTTTTCATTCTTGTTATATTTTTTCAATTATTGTACAGCAGAAAATGATGTGATAATTCAGTACAGAGAATCCATACTCAAATCACAGGATCACAGAATTTTTAGGGTTGGAAAGGAACTCTGGAGAACATCCAGTCCAATTCCCCTGCCAAGGCAGGGTCACCTGGAGCGGGTGACACAGGAATGCATCCAGGTAGGTTTGGAATGTCTCCAGAGAGAACTCCACAACCTCCCTGGGCAGCTGCTCCAGTGCTCTGCCACTCTCAACATAAAGAATTTCTTCTTCACATTGAGGAGGAACTCGACTTGTTTTAGTTTATGGCCATTGCTCCTTGCCCTTCTCTGGCACCACTGAACAGAGTCTGGCACCATCCTCTCAGCACCCACCTTGGAGATATTTACAAGCATTAATAAGATCCCCGCTCAGTCTTCCCTTCTCTAGACTAAACAGGCCCAGCTCCTCCCTCTTCTGGAGAACAGGACTGACACTGAGAAGGAATTAAGTTGGAGAGATGAGCTGGCAAGGACTTCCAGAAATTAAACAAACACACAGGCAGATGCCTGCACTTAGGACAGAGAGATTTCATGAGATTCCACAGGCTGGGAACAACTTCGTGGCAGTTCCGTGGCAAGGGATGCCTGATGAACAACAAGCCAAGGATGAATGAGCAGTGCAGCCTTACGGTGGTGGAGGCCAACTTCGTACTGGGTACATTAAGAAAATGCCACAGCAGATTGGATGAAGTGATTATTCTCCAGTGTTTGCTTACGGGAAGCCCTCCATTGTGAAACTGGAGCGTGTCCAGTGGAGGCTTTTAAGGGAGCTGGAGAGTAAAGCATGTTTTGTGGAAGGCTGAAGGGATTAGGTCTGCTCCACCTTGAGATGGGAAGGATGACTGGCAATCTAAATGCTGTCTTCAGCCTTCTAAGGGGAGTTTGCAGAGATGGTGGCACCAGACCCTCATCTGAGCGGCACAAAGACAGAAGGCTAACATTACAATAAATGCAATTATAACTAGAAATTTAAAAAATAATAAAGAGAGAGTTATCAGGAAGTAGAACTTCACCTTTAGAGATATGAAAACCAAACTGGACAAGACCTTGATCGTCTTCATGAAGTGTTGAAGTTCACCCTGGTTTGAGTGGGACGTTGAACTGTAGCCCTCCAGACATCCATTACAAACAAAATAGTTCAATTATTTAGTTGTTTTAATTTTTGACTTCCTTTTCCTTTGGTGGAAAAAAAGGGGAGAATACAATTTAAGTAGTGACTGTGAATCTGCTTCCTCTAAATAGGGGAATCACTTCCTGTTTTTAAGAACTACAGCTGAAAAGTGAATTGATGTGTTTAGCATTATCTACGGCTGTGTGACTTCTTCTGGGATATTTCTTTTCTTAGTAGAATGGACTGGAAAATGGAAAAAAAATAAAGGTAATTATTTAGACTATCAGTCAAAACCTGGATGAAAATCAGCTTATTTCAACTGAGAAACATTGTTGTAGTGCCTCAGGGGATTCTGTCCATCTTTGTGGGCTGTATGACCTGTGGAAGAGAGGCTCTTCTCTCAAAGTAAGGGGCAGTGGGTATGTTCTGGGGACCTACATCTTAGAGCACCAAGAGAGATTCAATGTGACTGGGAAATCCAAATCTTGCTGGAGGAAGACACAAAAACCAGAAGCTGCAACCCCCAACAGGGCCCCTCAGGCATTTTTGGAGCCAAATTATCATGGGAGGGTTATTTTTGCTACTTGTTTTT